>CM060962.1:176418817-176518817 GCA_030765045.1 Tenodera sinensis | reverse complement strand
ACAATCCTAATGGTTTCGTGCATCATCGTGCGTTAGTCGGGTCCCGCATAGCACCCCGGTTAGTAATTGAAAGCTTTAAGCTGGCATGAAGTACATGCGAGCGAGTCAGATGTTGCTTTTTGGTAATGCCCATGAAACCTGGACATGACCAAGAGAGATAAATGCGTTGTTAAGTGTGTGTTAATATGAGACGCAATTATGCTTAATTATGATTAAGTTGCACAGGCGGAGGCCTGTTAGTCGTTATGGTACGTGCTAATGTTAGTGTTAGCGTAACATGGTGTAATTTGTGCAATGCTTCAGTCTAGGGTTGCACAGGTAAATATTTACCTGCAAGTCGTTATGATATCTGCTAATGTTAGTGTTAGCATACCTCCCCGCTCTTGTGAATGGCCGACCGTTGTTTTATAGTGAGCGGAATGTCTATAGAGTATTCGTGAGAGTTTAGACAGTTCAAGTCTTACAAATTAACAGACAAATATTTATACACCCGTTTTTCATTTTGGGATAAAACTAATATTATTAAAATGTTTAGTATCATATTCGATGCCGTAAGATAACAAGAGTTTCTTTATCCATTATTACGATTATAATCTACTACGTATAGTAGATAGGGGCAGTATTGTATACCACCTAACTCTTCGGTACCGAAATTTCACCAGAAATACATGTTTTGAGAACCCCTAAAACAAAACAAGCATTTTTAGAAATCTCTCTCTCTCTCTCTTTCTCTCCGTGTGTGTCTTCCTGAGAACAAATTATCTCAAACAAGAAAAGTCGATTAAATAGAAAACTTGGTGTGTAAAATCTAGATGTTTTAAAGGTTATATATATAATATTTTCTTTTTTTTTTTCTCTTTCCTGGGCATGTTTTTTTATAGAATTTTGCCTAACTGGTACATCATTAGAGATAGACAAACTGTTAGTCAACATAAAATGTAGCTCTTGTTAAAATGCATCATTACTTCAAAGAATCCTTTAGTGGCATGGACCATCCTATCTTCATTCCACCAACTACTCCATCACTACTTTTCCTCTCATCAGTTTCATATTTAGTTTCTTCCTCTTCCTTATTCTCACATCAGATTATAGATCAACTCCGTTCCTTGATACCTGTTCCCAACCACGTTTCCAGGTTGTTGGACCGTATTTATCAGTCGGGTGGTAACCACGTCCCGCCCTCCACTACTGCTCTTCGCCCAGGACGCTTGATGTGGACAGAGGTGGTGAATGAGGCGCTCTGGTGGGTCGGAACTTTCCCTGTATAACCTGATGTGCCGTTGAGTTTAGTTTACTTTAGTTCAATGAGCCATCTCCCAGATATCTGTTATTATTGCTTTGATTCCATATTTCTTTCTTGATGCAATGGGAATATAGTAGACTTAACTATTATTCAAAACTTTTAAGTGCTGGCCAGGTTAATTAGTTACTTAGATGTCTTCTTAGCGCGGTGTTAGCGTTGCTCCATTCAAGCGGGGGATCGGGATTCGATTCCCGGTACCGGCGTGGGTATTTTCTCCCGTTGGGAGACCTGGTCCGGGGTGCACTGAGCCTCGTTAGGTCCCTGAGGGGCCACTTCATTGGAAAGTGGCGGCCCCTGGTCGAGAAGACCGCATAACCGGCCGGGAGGGACTCTTAGGCGCTGATCAAGTCGCACCGCACTCATGGCGCCTGTGATGGACGGACGTGCGGGTCGCAGAGGTCGGGCGGCAGGTCTTGGCTTACAAAGGGCTGTTATTTTATCAGGATATGGGATTATGATTTTTTTTTAATTAACGTCCTCCAACATTGTGTCATATCGGACGGATGAATGAAATGAAATGGGTGAAATGATGCTCAAATGAGCCCGAGGTCCATGGAGATTTAAGTTACCCGACATTCGTCTTCTCAGGGTAGGGAAAAAACCTTACCCGGATAACTTACGCTAAGCGAGATTCGAACTCGCGACCTCTTGAACGTGAGGCAGAATGGGATTATGATAATCTCATGACAAACGTAATGTATATTTTGAATTTTCTGGCAATGTCCTAAGAAGTTCTCTTTATTCAGGATGACTTGATAAACTGCTAAGCCGTAATACACCAACAAAATCTTAGTAACAAAAAATGTAAGTCACCAATTTGTGTCAATGCATATTTTCATTGGAGCGAACTTTTCCGAGGTATCCTTGGTTATGTGTTTACACTTTGCAACACTATCCTCAAATGGGAAGCCGTTATTCGCTTTTTTACATCTTGGAGGTGCAGAGAGGATGGAATTTTAAGGTTTTCGCGTAGCGATTCACTTTAAAAGGTTTGACTATCGCTCAAAGCCTAATGTGTTCCCATATTCCCTTGCACATACAAGGAAATTAGCAATAAGATAAAGTTCTGCAAATGTTTATAATACCACCTCTATAATCTGATAGTTAGCATGCTAACCTCCAAATTGGAATTCTTGTATCTTCAACTATTTAGACAGAATGTGAGAATTGAATATAATAACCAAAAGTAAAACAAAACAATTCCAAGATTAACACCAGTGTAAGAGAGTGAAAATAATTGTGTACAGCAATTGTTCCAAAAGTAAAAATCTGATGTGTTGCACTCACATGACTTTCTCTACCCTTGTATTAACCATTCTTACAAACTCTTATTCCTATATCTTCTTCAGGGGCTCTAATGACCTAGCTGTCGACGGGCCCTTAAACCCTAATCACTCACTCACTCACTATATCTTCTTCATGTTAGTTTAGATAAACATTTGTACAAATTATCTTATTGTTTATTTCCTTATAGGTACAAGGAGAATATGGGAATACAGTAGGCTTTGTGCGATAGTCAAATGTTTGAGATTCTGTTGTCTTTGCACACTTAGCATATAAAAAATGAACAACGATGATCCATTTCAAGAAACTTCTAAGTTTTCCGAAACTCGCACACATGACAAGGAATATCTCCAAAATAGCTCACCCTACAAGAAAATTTGAGACATAAATTGTGTATTTTAGCAAGATCTACATTTTTTGTATAGTATGATTTGGTGTATCTCTAACGGTTTACCAGTTATGCAAAAGTCTTCTAGAGTAAATACGACTACAGGGGTTATAGCCAGAAAATTCAAGATATACATTTCATTTGTCAACAAAATATCTCAAACATGTGACATTTTTATCAAAATCGTTAGAGCCAGTTTCAAGAAAATCAAAATTTTCCATGTAAAGAGTAGTTTAGGGTGGGGCTATTTTCTTCAAAATCTTCGTGTCGCATCCTTGAAAGACATTAAACTTAAATACCAACTTTGGTTTTTTAACCGACTTTTCGTTTTTGAGTTGTGCTGTCCACAGACTGACACACACTGACACACAGACACACACACGGACCTTTTTCTAAAAATGCTTTTTTGGATTCAGGGGGCCTCAAAACATATATTTCCGGTGAAATCTCGACATGATATTTTTGGGTGGAATACAATACTTCCCCTACTTACCAGTAGAGAAAGTAAAAATCCTCCTGGACTTTTTTCCAGGGGAAGGCCACATGATGCAAGTTTGCAAACAAATAATATTAATGCATTATTTTATTGTCAAAATATATAGTATTTGTTGCGGATAACCGTATTAATTGGTGCTAAATAAAGATTGTTCTTTACCTCAAAATTAAAATAATAGTTTAATAGTCAGTAATTGATTGCACATTAAGTTCACCAACTTCCAAGGAGGGAGGGTCGCGGCCGCCCCTTGCCTCCCTTCTCGACGATCATGAGTGAATAAAAAAACCTCATGTGTTGCACTCACATGACCTTCTCTACTCTTGTACTAACTGTTACTGATGTGGGATTGTTGTTTAAGTTTCTATATATCGCTCTTGGTGAGGAGATTATAAGGGATGACTTCCTTCGACTGGCGTCGGTATATGTAGATTATCTGGGTAATTAAGGAAGAAACTCTACTCACCACGTGAGAATTAAAGAGAAAACGAGAACAACTTCATTTGTGCTTCACACCTTTTTACTTTCTCTACTGGTAAGTAGGGGAAGTATTGTATTCCACCCAAAAATTCGATGTCGAGATTTCACCAGAAATACATATTTTGAGGCCCCCTGAATACAAAAAAAAGCATTTTTAGAAAAAGGTCCGTGTGTGTGTGTCTGTGTGTCAGTCTGTCAGTCTGTGGACAGCATAACTCAAAAACGAAAAGTCGGTTAAAAACAAAGTTGGTATTTAAGTTTAATGTCTTTCAAGGATGTGACAGGAAGATTTTGAAGAAACTAGCCCCACCCTACACTACCCTTTACATGGACAATTTTTCGAAAAATTTGATTTTCTTGAAAACGGCTCTAACGATTTTGATTAAAATGTCATATGTTTGAGATATTTTGATCCCAAATGAAATGTATATCTTGAATTTTCTGACTATAGCCCATGTAGTCGTATTTACTCTGGACAACTTTTGCATAACTGGTAAACCGTTAGAGATAGGCCAAATCATACTATACAAAAAATGTAGATCTTGCTAAGATACACAATTTATGTCTCAATAAATTTTCTTGTAGGGTGAACCATTTCGGAGATATTCCTTGTTATGTGTGAGAGTTTCGGAAAACTTAGAACTTTCGTGAAATGGAACATCGTTGTTCATTTTTTATGTTAAGTGTGCAAAGACAACAGAATCTCAAACATTTGACTATCGCACAAAGCTTGTTGTATTCTAACATTCCCCTTGCACCTACTTAGTCCTTATTTCCTTGAAGGTACAAGGGGAATATTAGAACCCAGTAGGCTTTGGGCGTTAGTTAAATGTTTTGAAGCTTTGAGATCGTTGTCTTTGCACGCTTAACATATAAAAAAATGAACAACAATGTTCCATTTCACGAATGTTTTAAGTTTTCCAAAACTGACACAACATGCAATATCTTCGAAATGGTCCAAAAAATTATTTAGACATAAATTGTGTGTTTTAGCGAGACCTACATTTTTTGTATAGCAAGATTTGGTTTATCTCTTACGGTTTATAGTTATTCAAAAATCATCCAGAGCAAACAGGACTACATAGGCTATAGCCAGAACATTCAAAATATATATTTCATTTGTCATGCAAATATCTTAAACATATGACATTTTAATCAAAATCGTTAGACATTTTCAAGAAAATCAAAATGTTGGAATAATGTTCCATGTAAAGGGTAGTTTAGGGTGGGCTATTTTCTTCAAAATCTTCGTGTCGCATCCTTGAAAGACATTAAACTTAAATACCAACTTTGGTTATTAACCGACTTTTCGTTCTTGAGTTATGCTGTCCACAGACAGATACACACACACGCGCGAGCGCGTCCACCTTTTTCCATAAGTACTTCTTTTTTTTTATTCAGGGGGTCTCAAAACATATATTTCCGGTGAAATCTCAACATCGAATTTTTGGGTGAAATACAGTACTTCAACTTACCACTAGAGATGGTAGTTATTACCCGATATACACAGTCATTTTAGAAAGTTTATAGTAAAGATCCACACAAAATATTGTACAATTTCCTTTCCTCATTCCCGTCTCAAGATTTCCTTTATCGCAAATCAATATGACACTCTAAAACGTCAAGTTTATTAAATAGTATCTTGCCTTGCTGTTGAACACAAGTCTCGCCTTACATATGGTTTCGTATTTGCAACTTTAAACGGTTTTTAAGAGTGAGTTATTAGTCCTTTATTTCCCCTATTTCTGCTTCTTTATCACTCTATCAGCTTTTCTTTTGTCTACCATCAAACTTCTATGTCCCTCGGCTTGTAATAAAAATACTAATACCTAACTCGATATGTAAGAACTAATCGTTACTTTTTCTTACCGAATATAGTCTTTTATCGTTGACAAAGAAACTCTGACTTTACTTGTTACTCGAAACGACACGAAACGATGTTAAGCTTGTCATAAGGCAAGCTCCCAGACTAGACAAATTTGTTACACGATTCCTTACAATCTAGCTTTGCTTGGCTGGGCAGTTGGACCTCATTGCAAACTCTTATACCTCTTATTTTCTTATGTTAGTCGAGATAAACATTTGTAGAAATTACCTTGTCATATATTTTCTTGCATGTGCAAGATGAGTATGGGAGTACAATGGTCTTTGAGCGAAGTCAAATCTGTTAAAGCTGGTCGCTATATCAAGGCATAAAATTCCGATCCCTTTGCACGGCCAAGAAATAAAATAGTGCATAACGTTCTTCCATTTGAGCGAATCTTTAGGTATTGCGAAACTTGCCTGAAAATTCAAAATATATATTTCATTTGCTATTAAATATCATAAACATGTGGTATTTTAAATAAATTCGTTGCGTATATGTATGTATTCCTCTGGTGGGGCCACTTAATTCCCAGAGGGGATTTCCCCTGGATCACACCCTAAATTCGTCACTGCACACACAAACCTTTCTCAGAAAATACCTTTTGGAGATAAACAATAAGACATGAGACAAAATCTTATCGTACAAAAAAAGAATCTCAGAAACAGTTAACTCCACTAAAAGTGCATTTAACACAAACTTAGTGTTTTAAAGAGATCTACATTTTTATGAAGAAATATGTTGTCTCTCTTTTACGGTTTGCCAGGAATGCAAAAGTAATGCATAATGAAGAGGGTTTCTTAGGGTATTCCCTAAACATTTAAGGTACATATTTAATTTTCTATGAAAATATCTTAAACATATGGAACTTTAGTCAAAATCGTTTAAGCTCTGCACACTTGCCATGGAGTAGATTAACACATGCTTTACAATCTGTCATCTTTGAACAATTGCGTACTATATACCCACTCAAGTAATGTTCCAGACATTCTTTAGCCATCACTTTCTGTGTATTTTCAGGTACATTGTTTTCCCATTCTGGTATATCAGGTTCCTCAATCACAATTTTGTCCTTAATTTTGCTCTCTATGTCTTCCGTAATTCCCCTATTGTGGCTCACTATTTCCTTTGCTAATAATCTAATTCGGTTGACGAATGATGTCAAAGACAGCTCTTGTCTATACTCACAATTGCCTCCAGATGATATTGCTAATTTGTTTGGAAAATAAACTGACTCTAATATGCAATTGGAGAAAATCGGCTGTAGATGGATGATCGTCGCAACTTACACCGTAAAATTGCAAAGTGTCTTTCTGTTCGGTCTTGATTTAACTTGGCTGTCAGTAGGTATTTCAGTCCATTTCTCCACAAATATTCTGGTACTTCCAGTGTAGTCTGTATGCTTACTCTTAAAGACTGCAATGTTCTTTCAGAAGCGAAAGTATTCTGTTCTTCATTAAGAAGTGATTTCCATCTCGTAAGTATATTGACTCTGTTTGAACCCTTGTACAGCCCATTTATAGGCAGTAATGCAAGTAGTAGGGATTGGCCGATTCAACGTTTTTAATTGCCCTATTATAATTGGCCGATTCAACGGTTATAATTGCCCTATTCAACGTTACCCCCGCAGGGGTCATATTGTTGAAACGGCCACCGATTCAGCGGTATTAGAAAGTCTATATGAGCATATGGGAGAGACAGAGAGAGAAAAGAATGGTTGAATCGGCGTTCCGTTTGAAGGATATATGGATGGGGGGGGGGCACTGTATGTATGAAGTAGTAGGGAAATAGAACCCCCCATCCAATCCCAACCCCCCCCCCCTTGGATGTGTGGGCGTGTGTGTATGTGTTTATGATGATAGTGCAATGCATGCTAGGCTGGGAGAGGGGTTGTGTGTGTGTGTGTGTGTGTGTGTGTGTGTGCGTGTTTGCGTGTATGTACCACTAATGAAGGCTGGGGTATGAGTATGTGTAAGTACCGTAGGGGGGAGGTAAGAACTGTCCGGTGTATTAAGCCATTGCGGGTGCCGAGTTGTATGGTTATGAGTCATATGGAAGGACATCTTGAAAATAAAAAAAAATCTTTAAAAAAATTGAAAAATTACATTCTGAGACAGAGAAAGCGATATATGGGAACCTGTACGGTGTGGCAGGGTGACCTTCGCCCCATGCAAGCACAGACATGTCGAAATGTCTGGCTCCTCCTCCTCCCCCCTCTTTCGGAGCGATACATGAAACTAGTACTGGCCTGCTGGAGTACAGTTTAGCTGTGAGACGTCAAGATGAATAGTGAAATAATCAGAAGTGCAATCGAGAGCGATAACGCCTGTTGGGTGAACCTCGCCGAGTATGAGAAAATGAAGCAGCACTGTCAGGAAAAGCACGAGGAATCGTGTAATGGCGATACGCACAGCATCACCTGCAAAGATCCATTCCAGCACGATCAGATGAGCACATTCTATCGCTGTGGACAATATTGTGATGTGTACCGTCAGCTAAAGGTGTAAGTAAAAATGTTTTCCATGTGTACGTGTGAGAGATATACGTTGCTTAGGCTAAACATAGAAGATCTAAAAGAAAAGTATGTAATTTTTACAGAATACATGAAGGAGAAGGTGAAGGTGAAGGTGAAGACGTGCCCCCGTACCAGGATGTGGATTGTTCGAGCACACACCCCGTGGACGAGAAAGAATGTGTCAAAGACGGAGTAGGCGAAGAAAGGTAAGTGCAAAGAAATAAAAGAAAAGAGAAGTAAGCTCTAAAACACATTAGAATCATTCTCAGCAGTGAAAAAAAGTATTAATTTTTATTGTCTGCAGGAAACCGGAGAAGAAGAGAAGTAAGCCTAAGAAGAAAGCGATCGATCCTGCCCTGGATAACATTATAGTACTGATCTTCGAACCCAATACTGAAAAGATCAAGAAAGATGAAACCAAATAGTGTGTATATGCTCGACGAGATCTCCATCAGCCCAAAGCATAGTGTGAATATAGGACTGCATTACGAACTCCCGTCCCTCTACATCATAGCGAACGACAAAAAGTTTGTATACATAACAAAAGAGGACTGGCCGATAATTGTGGGAAACATATCAGTGATTGAAACGTATCTAAAAGACGGTAAGCTCCCTGCTGTCTCATACAGTGACAACATTATATATGCATACAACATAATTGTTTATATGAATGAAGGTGAAATATCTTTTGTGAACACATGTGTAAACAATAATGTTATAACAGTGGACTGTATCACAATAAGAGGACTGAAGAGACTATTTCCATACATTGAAAGTCATTTATACCAATTACACGATGTTCACAAAACCATGTGTTCATACTATGTTAGAGGTAGGAGTGTCAGGAAAAAGGTCAAGGAGATGTATACCAGACTCAATAAAAAGCTCTTATAAATTTGTATTTCATTGTTTATTAATATAAAAAACCACATCTATTCTTCCCCTAAATGATAGACTGAACGTTGTGAGTTAGGGGTTTGTAAGTGAATAATTTATCATGAATAATCAAACAAAAAAGTGATGTGTGTGGAGGAAAGTTAGCTGATGCTTGAACTTCCAATCTGATGTTAACAGCTCCGGTCACAGTTTCTTCAGGTTGATGAGAACAGTCGATAACAAACAGTGGTGCGTATTTCAGAAAGTCACTTCTCCTCAAAAGAGGGTAATTCTCTTTGCCGTAATAAGCGTATTGAAATTTAGAATGCTGTTCATAGAGAGATGCAAATCTCGAATTTCCAAAATCCAAATTCATGTCATGGTAGGGATAACACTCGCTGTTGAGATAAAGTTTCAGATTGGTGATGTTGCAGTGATCAAAAAGAGAGCTGTCTTTAGCAAGATAATTCAATCTGTCTATTTGGGCACCGACAATGACAAAACGAGGTTTCTCAAGTTTTGTTGTTGTTGCAACGTTCCAGGTGAAAGCTTTAGTCTGCGGTACAGCAGGTTGGGTGTGAAGGTCCAAGGTTCGAAAGGCCACGTGTAAAGGTTGATCTGATTTGACGAGTTTAAGTTTCTCCACTCTCTCGGCGTCGGAAAGTCGAAGCACGGGCATCCTCCATTCGATCCTGGTTAGTTTAATAAGAGTTGGTTCGTTGCCCATGATATAGTTATTGGAATTTTTAGATCTAATGAGAACAAGTTCAAACTTGCTATTGAGTATGACCTCCTTGTGATCGTCTGCAAAACCCAGAAGCATCGAGAGAGGAACGGTGGCATTAAAGTTTCCATTCGATGCGTTCACGATGTCTACATCCTCACCGGGATAGGTCCAGCCAGCATTCTGTAACCGATTGGAGTCCAATGTATTGAGAGATGCGTAGTTGCGCATTGTCGAAGAAATACCGGGATTCCTGCTTCTGTCTATAGTAGTGCCATTCATATCTAGCCGAATCTCATCAAAAAGAAACGCCATGGCGTTGTTGGTTAGCTTTAACGAGGAGGTTCCACCATCGGGTTTAGCGAGATTTCCCTCTATGTATAGATAACTTCTGCTAGGAAGAGTGTATAAATCCTCAGCTTGACACGGTATCCTAATCTCATCATTCACATCAAGAGCTGATGTATTATAAGGCAGGAATACATGCTCTTCCTCTTTACTAATCTTATCATCAAAAACCGGAACCCCTGTCACATCCAAAACATCCATTACAGAACCTTGAATCCCAAGCCCTCGAGGAACCTTCGATTAGATGATGTTAGTAGTTTGCGTGTCGAGGACGGAGTAGGTCTCAACCTCGAGAGAGGCTTTTTATTATAGCAAAATCTTCTAAAACTTATTCCCATTCCGTCGAATGTGTAGCCTCACGGTAATAACTTCGTTTCTGAAATCAAGTGGATCCCCGTTCTGGTCTACCACTCGAATGTCGAGATGATCAACGAGGTTTGTGTCAATGATGGGTAGGTATATAGGACTGGACGGTTCCTGTGATATGTGGTAACCCGGTGGAACTGAAGGGAAGAATTCGTACAGAGAATGTCCACTCTTACCGTTAATGAAGGAGCCAGTGGCCAGGCTACATTCGATGCGTATTATGCTAACCTTGAAGATGTTCACCAGTTCCTCAGACGCTGTCATTATCCCTGGATTCACAATGCGTTGCTCCGGTGAAACCGAGAAGGGAGCCGATCGATCTCTCTTGAGCAAAATCGATAGCATAGGGACACTGAATCTCGGCCTTCATAGTATTATTGTTAGGACGTATAAAAAAGTCATCGCCAGCCTTTAGTCTATCCTTGAGCAAATTGTTGATATCCTCCAGTTCATAAGTACCAGGTGGAATCACTATGGTTTCAAGTCTTTCATTGCGAATGTAGTGGAATAGGTTATTGCTCTCATCAACATTTGGTATAGAGTAAAATGTTTCGAAGTTCAATAGAGCAACCTCGTAAACACCATTAGGATCCAAATGGAGTGGCGGATTTAGAAAAGTAGAGAAGCTGGAATCAGAACCGCTCACAGTGATGGTGTAACTCATTTTTATCCCACAAACACCCCGACGAAAACGTTTTATAACAGAAACTGTAAGCACAAGTGTCCACAAATGACAGTATCGAAATCTTGATACCTGTTTAAGTTATACATGAGAGTGGCACCTGCGAGATAGGATTCAATCTCCTTTGGAGGCTTCAGATTGCCAAAACTATCAAAATAAAAAGCTAAATTTCCATCCTTGCGTATAGCAACCCAATGAGTTCCCGGATTGTGTGATTTACCCAAATTAATGACAATCCTTTCTGTATGGAGAGGTCTTGGAGGTAGTTTGTCCAGCATATAAACACCCCTGAAATTAGGAATCTGTAGACGTCTAGCGTAAGTTTCGATCTCTGTAGCATTTAAGGCTTTTTCCGGGATAAGTACAGGCCTTGCCCTGAGTTCTTTGGACGCAGATAGAGCCCCTTTCATTTTCCCTTCCTCTTCTTTCTGCGCTTAAGACCATTACCCCCTGCTACAGTCTCCATCTGCTGATTGTGACGAATCATCTCCTTCAGCTGCTTCTCTGCAGCACGTTTCTTATTGACAGAGGTGGCGATCTGAGGAGCACCTCCGGCTAGGCTACCGGCTGCACCCAATGCAGCCAGCAATGGTATTAAGAGTAGGAACCCTCCCTTAGAGGGCGTGGGTATTATTCTCTTGCGGCGCTTGCGCAAACCAGCACCCATGGCCAGTTTCCCCTTCATGATTGTGGTTACAAGTCTTGCAGCAAGCCTCTCACCAAAAGTAGAGTCAGCAGACTGTACACGCTTCCAAGCCTTCTCTACAAGAACCTTATCAGCAGAATGTCTCGAAGCCACGTCCTTGTGCTGTGCGTAGGCGATGTCGTGGTCACGACAGGCAGAGTCCAAAGCGTTTATTGGAGGGTCTCCTCGTTGTAAGCGTTTATGTAGTTTCGTTCCACAGTACCACAGTACCTATAACCGGGCAAATGAGCCTCAAACGGAAGAGAATTTATTAAGGAATTAATTATTCCGGAACCCTTCTTGGATGACTTCCGAACACGTCTAGAGCCCATCGTAGAATAAGAAATAAAAAGCAAAAATTGATATCTTATAACCTTAGTCTCATTATGGAAGTAGTGAAGCAAAAGTGTTCGCTACCTATACAAGTTCTAGACTTCGATGATGATATTCGAGAAGGGAGGCACGGGCCACTCTTCCCGAGCAACATCAGAGCCCTCATACTGTGTAGCTCAAATGCCGGAAAAACCAATGTACTACTCCACCTGCTAATCCACGAGAATGGTCTAAGGTTTGAGAACCTTTACATCTACTCGAAATCGCTTCATCAGGCAAAATATCAATACCTGCTCAAAGTACTGAAAACCATACCTGACATAGGAGTATTCACGTTCGAGGACGGAGAAAAAGTACTTCAAACATCTGAGGCCAAAGAAAATTCAATATTTGTATTCGACGATGTCATTCATGAGAAGCAGGGTAAAATAGCATCGTACTATAGTATGGGTAGGCATCGCAATGTTGATGCAGTATACCTAGCACAGTCATATGCAAAAGTACCCAAGCACTTAATAAGAGATAATGCGAATATGATTGTACTTTTCAGAACGGATAACCTCAACTTAAAGCATATATATGACGATTACGTAAACACCGATATGACATATACAGAATTCAGGGAACTGTGTAAACAAGTGTGGGAGAGTGCTGATGAGTCGAACTCAAGACCTTTTGTTGTCATAGTACCCGATTTTCCTTTGAATGAGGGACGTTACCGGCATGGGTTTGACATCTTTATTAGAGTGAATAAATAAGTAGCATCATTCATTCTCGTTATGAGTATGGACAGGTTCGGATCCAGGAGAAGTATCCCCTCTAGGGGTTTACTTAATCGTTATATCATAAACCGAGATGGCTCGGGAAACTTTCAATTCAAGAATAAACGGCTGTGTAATGTCCATATTCCTGAAGAAAGCGATGATGCAACGACTAAGCGATATGTTGATACGATTACGTCTGACGTTGAGCATCGACTGCAAACGTTTGCGGAAGACTTCATATCAGCGTATGGGTGAATTTGAAGCTATGCTTAGGAACCACGTGCAAACCTCGCTCGATGCACAGTACGAGGGTCAAATGCAATATCTAAATAAATATGTCTTCAAACGCGATGCTGAAAACCACATTATTCTGGATACGACAAGAATGAAGGTAATTCTACCTCCGGTTCATGACCATGATGTAGCGAATAAAGAATATATAGATGCAAAGACACCGCTTCACAATTCAGACGGGAACGTCTCCTTTCGAAAGAAAAGAATACGGGAGATAGCTGACCCTGTAGATGATACTGATGCGGCAACTAAGAAATATGTTAGACACTTTGTTGTAAAGAAGCAAAATGATGCACAGTTGGCAATAAACAGAAGCTTAGCTTCTATATCAGGAGATATCTCTGAAGTGGTGACCAAAAATCTGGAAACCGTGGTAAAGCGACAGACTTCCCTGGATAAACACATAACCTCAACAATGGATAATGTCAATATTCCTAAATCACAAGTGCGTGTGATAAACGGACTAATAGACCAAATGAGAGGGCAGCTCATTCTTAGACTGCAAACTAAACCTTACCGGGGTAGCTCACAAAGATACACGTTAACGTCAGGGCTTGAATACTACAAGTCGCCCATAAACGGGGACTTAATTGAATGCAAAGTGATCTCACCACATCCACATACAAAAGCAGATACAGTGTTTGCGATAAATGATAAAATTATTGAACAGTATCCGTTGCCCATTGTGACAGGCGATAAAATAAGCATCGCTGCTCCAGATACACGTGCAAAAGATGGACATGTCTTAAGTATTGAATTAAAAATATCCTATAAATTGATAGCATCGGTTTAGCTACTACTTTAACATGGATGCTGAAGGTATAAGACTCAAACAATCCATCGTTCGTCACAGTAAGGCGATAAGGGAAAAGTTGCGCTCCCTGAAGGGTCTCCAGTTCGAGACCCAACGTGTAATGTCTGAGGTGCTGCAACCCGTAACTACTCCTCTAAAGGATATAATCAAGAACCAGGAGAAGCGAAAACCTCTCGATCACGAAGAGGAAGAAGAAGATGAAGACAAAGAATCGAGCAGCCTTTCCACCTATCTGCAGAAGCTACGTAAAGCGAGTTCCAGCGATATGGACAGCACCTATGGTGTGCGCTATGAAGATGGTGATTATATGCTGGGCAACAAAAGGATTATATTTTCAGATAACAAAATTCAGGTGGGAGAAGAGAGTTATGCAGCTAGTCCGGGATTATACGAATTACTATTCAAAAGAATACCTGAAAGTTCATCATATACCGAAGAGGATCTCGATACTTACTCACGGATTTTGAATAAAACTCTAGTTCACAGGCAGGGCTACAACAGAAGTGGTCGACTGAGATCAAGCAGAGGATTTAAGTATAAACATATAATACGTGATCTAGTTAGCGGTAAGAGAGGTTCGAGTATCGTGTGGAAGGAACATATACAAAATAAAAAGTTGGATTATGTATATTGGTCTGACCCTAACATTTTGATTAGTAGACTGAAGTTACTTATTGCATCGAGGGAGGTTGGCAACTTGAACCATTCACAGGAAATTCAAGAGATTATTACAGAATTGAAACAGTCAAAAATAATAGCATGATAAGACGAAACATCGCTGCCGAATTGCATTCACCAGCCAGAGGAAGATTCCTTTGCAGAAAAATAATCAGTAAAGGTCTTAATGACTTATTACAAATAGATCTTATCCAAATGATTCCGTATGCAAAAGTGAATAGAAACTATAAATACATTCTTATTGCAATTAATTTTTACTCAAAAATGGCCTATGCAAGACCTCTGAAGGATAAGACTGGAGTTAATGTTACAAGAGCAATGAGTGACATATTATCTGAACTGGATTCATTGCCAAAGAATATTCAATCCGATAATGGCAACGAATTTTATAACCGTCATTTCCGTCAGTTAATGACTAGACAAGGAATTAATCATTATAGCACGTTCAGTACCATCAAGGCAGCTGGCGTTGAGCGATTAATCCGAACACTTAAAGGAATGTTTCATAGAGAATTTCTGTCTCGAGGTTCATATAAATGGTTGGATCTCTTACCTGACATCATTAACACCTACAATAATACTTACCATTCGACAATTCGCATGCGACCCCGTGACGTCACCAACAATGATCTCCTGCTCACAGTGTTTCGACGTGGTGGATTCCGAAAGGAGAAGAGAAACCCCAGGAAATTCCTTGTCGGGGATTTTGTGAGAATTTCTAGGCATAAGGGAGTGTTTGATAAAGGGTATACGCCCAATTGGAGCACTGAAATATTTCATATTGTCAAAGTGAAGAACACTGACCCACCCACGTATCATCTACGGGACACTGAAGGAGTGGAAATACAAGGGGGGTTCTACGGTCATGAATTGTTGAAAACTCGATACCCTGACACCTATCTGGTTGAAAAGGTGTTACGTCGACGTGGGAACAGGATACTCGTTAAATGGCCAGGTTTTCCTAAGACCCAATGGATAGAAGAAGATGCTGTGGTGTAAACAGGGACTAAAGCTAACAAAAGAAAAGAAAATGAAGGATTTCTAGGATATGTGATGGATGTGCAGTGTACTATTGTTTATTGGAAAAAAATAAACACAAGATTTCCCCTCAAGATTAATGTTTTATTTTGTTCCCTTTTCCTTCACCAAAAAAGTACCATATTATTTTTTGCTTTTTCCTACACCTGAATTTTCACAAAAAGTAAAATAGCTACAAGGTTACATTAAAAAAAATACATGTTTTTTTCATCTTATTCTACTTGCATAATCAAAAAAGTCAGGAAATGTATTTGTCTGTAAACAGCAAGGCTCAATGTTCTATTTTTTCTTTTTCCCCTCACAAAAAAGTGTTGCATTATTCTTTTTTTTATCATCCCTACATCTCAATTTTAACAAAAAAAAACATAGATACATCATTTCATTATCTTTAACCAATACATTTTGTGTTTTGTTTTTGTCTTACAAGGAGACAAAAGAAATTTATTTTTAATTCTTGCTCTACTTACATAGTCCAAAGTCTGATATGTATTTGTCTGCAAATAGCAGGACTCAGTATAAGATAAAAAAATTAACATTATTTTTTTTAAAAAAACATCAGTTACACGGACAAAAGTGTTAAAATGTGCTTGTTTACTCATTCATGCTCAGAGGTAACAGAAAGTGTATCAATAGAATAATGATTCCAAGCTAAAGTTAAATCAGATTGTTTAAGCATATAACGCTTGGTGTCAATCCCCCTCAGTGCAAGTTTATTCATTTCAGTTGTGTGGACATCATGTTTATAACTTTTGAAAGCTATGTGCTTTGTGTAACAAGCTGCATTCATATCGTTCAGACACGATAAATAATCTTCAAACGTTATTGACCGTATTGCTGTCCTTGTTACGCCTTTGGTCTTCTTAATAACTTGTCCATCATAACGAAAGGCGTATAATTTTGATCGTAGTCCTGCATATTCAGTCATTATCTTGCCAGAGAGTTCATCTTTAAACAGTCCCAATACTTTCTTGTTTACCAAAGGTATTGCATATACGTTGTCAGAAGGATAATTTGATGTGTCAAAATAGTGTATGTGACTTTTGATAAATTCATAAATATCAGTACTGGTTTCAAACAAAAAGGCGTCCGTATCCATATAATTTAAAGTTAAATCATTTAAGTTCTTTTTCAAAAACATTGTAATAAAAGTCGTACATATGATATTTAGATAAATCGAGAATTGTTTGACCAATGTATATGGGTTTACACATAAGAATTTCATCTCTTATCATTTCTATACCAACCAGACTTTCACTAAAAATTATGTATCTATGAAATGTTTTACGTGATATAAGTTTTCGGTCTTGTTTCCAACTCGTAACTAGACGAAAGTCCTTATAAGAACGAACATTCTCGATAAATTTGCCATAGACACAATTGCTAAACTTCTTCCATAATTGTTGCCCGAACTTCGACTTTTCGTCAGCGCGTTTCTTAGCCTTCAGGTCAATATATTTTTTCAACCAGAGAGATTGTTTGAAACATACAACTCTATGTATGCGTTTCAAATTCATTCCTAATGGAACACATGGTTGCAAATTGAGGTAATGTAAAACATATTTATGTTTATCTGACAGTGTGGCAAGTAATTTTTTGAATTTATCATTTGGCGGTATCTCACTCTTTGGACACAGTGGAAGGTCATTATGAACGTCATGGATCTCTTTAGGGTATTCGAGGTCAACTTCCAATACGTATCCATATTCAGCATCTGCCGATATGTTTAAGAAATCGGTATCATTAATTTGATCTTTACTTAACCATTTAAGTTCTCCATAAGGTAGGGCATAATTAAACAATATGGAGGCGTATAATCCATTTGCGTCTATGTATGATAGGTATTTAGGAGGCAAAGATGCATTATAATTGCTCTTGTACTTGTTATTTGCCTTAGAATAACTTTTTGTGACAGTGCATAAGCCACCTCTAATTCCCGATTCAAAAAACTCTAGCATTTCCTTGTCAGTGATAAGCGATATTTCAACATTACATGTCTTCAACATAGCATCAAAGGCTAAGCCAGGAATTGTGTAATAGTGCAGAGGATCCAGTTTGTATAAATTTAGACATAACTCTCTGAATTTTTCAAAAATATCTGCTAATAACAGTGTGTCAGTCTTGAGATATAAATCACTATAGTCTCCTAAATTTTGTACCTTAAATTCTCTCCAAACTGTTAGGGCATGCGTATATTCCTCTTGCGTTATATTATCAAAGTGTCTAATATCAGGCAGTGATGTTTCATTCAATTTTTGCAAGCAATCTAAGTACATGTAGGGGAATACCCCCTTTCGTGTAACCAATTCACGTTCCATAGGATTTTCATATGCCGAATTTGTAATTTTGAAGTCCTCTGAATTTAGCATATCTGCTAAGTTACTCAGTTTATCATCTAAGAATCTATAACTGTCCAGAAATCTGAAATATATACTTTTCCCATTGGAAGTGTATCTCTTACTGAAAGAGAGGTAGTTTTCGGACGTCTGTGGGATGCATGTCACAGCTTCTGTGTCGTAAGCCAAATGTTTAACTAGAAAGTGTGCATCATATTTTGATAGACAATGGAAAATGATTGGTATAAAATTCGGAACTTTTCTGTTTAAATTACATGACATGTGCGTAGAACCAAGGTACTTTGAAGTCACGTGGTCGTGGTCTCTGCATTTGACCGTATCCGATTCAAAATCACGATTGCAAAGGTAGCATTTTGTGGAATTTCTGAAATTTATTTCGTCTTCATCTGTCATAATTAACTCCTTTTTCTGTGAATATATATCAATTATGTCATCTGCAATTAATTGTAGTTCCTTAAAAAAATCTTCAATAACAGTATAACCTCTAAACAATTTAAATTTTGACAAAGTGTCATCGTAATGGCAAACTAATTTTAAAGCTATTGCGTAGGCCTTATGCGTCTGAACTGACCTGGTCCAGCTGTCATCATCAGATGGTTGACACGAGGACACTTTATGGAGTACAGTTTCTATATCAGCGTATATTACAAATGGAACTGGTGTACATTTCGAATAAGCATTAAATTTCACTTTATCATTCATGCCTATGTCGGGCATAGTTATAACTTGAGCCTTCATACAGTTAACCTTTTGTTTTGCTAAAATTGAGTCACTCGAAAAATGCCTCAAACAGTTTTCACATATGACTAATTTATGTGAATGTCTGGATATTTGTTTCGACAGCAGACGTGATAGATCGGTTATTAAACAATAGTGAGCTTTGAATTCATTACCGATCCTTAACAGATTCACATGATTTTGTTTTTGTTCACTTCTTTGGTATAACAAAATGATTGAATGATGCTGCATGCCATACACATTAATCGATATCGTATCATTTTGTTTTTCAAAGATTTCAATTTCATCAAAGGATACAGGAAATGATATTCCACTGAAATCAAATTCTTTAAGCATATCATACCGGGTATAAGATGTCACTTTATTACGATTATTTTTACAGGATATTTGGAAGCGAGTAAGCAGTACCCAAAGCATTTATCATCTGTATTCTTGATATTTATTACTGCATGTTTACGTTTAATAAATTCCGGTAGTTCGCTGTAGCACCCTGCATTTAGAGAATCATATTGACATACACTTAAAATAAGAGAGTTTATCTGGTATAGAGATTTGGAACTGCTTTTTGACTCAAATGTTTCGATACTTGAAAGAATGGGTTCTTTAAGTTTACTCTCATACCAACTGCTGACATCTGTAATTTTTAGAATAGCTTCCATTTTACTATTAAAGTTGAAAGTTTTTATTTTTTCATTATCGGGAGTCATAATTATATATCGACATATTAACGTTCCGCATAACTTTATTCCCGATACATAACGCCCCGGACTGGTTTCAATTTCATTGCTCACCAAGGCTTTACATTCATTTAGAAATATCTGCGGGTCTATTATGCCCAAGCTATTTTCAATTTGACATGTGTATATTCGATTTTTAAATGCAGATTCTATATTGATACATCTTAATTCTGTTTTCCTCTTTGCACTCACCGATGACAACGACGGCTTGCTTATTTTACATGGTTTTGCTTCACTGCTTTCATAAGATGCACCTCTCTTGAGACCAGCGATTGTATCTTCCTTTGCTTTGGTACAGAGATTTGGTGTTCCAGCTTCTGTGTTGACCATCTGCATGGCATTGTCTGTAATAATAATAATAATAATAATAATAATAATAATAATAATAATAATAATAATAATAATAATAATAATAATAATAATAATAATAATAATAATAATAATAATAATAATAATGATAATGATGATGATGATGATGATGATGATGATGATGATGATGATGATGATGATAAATTGGTACATGTCATTTACATCTATGAGTACATTAAAACGTGTTTTAAGAATTATATTTTTGCTCTAATTTATATTAATAGCATGAGTTCTACATGCTGAATTAAAGGTTTGATAGATCAGAGCTATTTTAAATAGATATTCATTTTACTTGGGATGCTGCGTTAAATACTTGATGTGAATAAGAATCTTTTGTTTGAATTGTTTCAGTACTTATTCTAATAATCGATAAATGATTTTTTCCTACCTTCAATTTTGGACGAATCTGCATTGAGCACACTCGTGTCTGTGTTTAGTGCACTGTCTGAAATTATACGATATGGCATTAGTTTTGTTGTAACAAATAAGTTTATGGCTTTTCTTTTTATATACCTAGTAAGAGTGTGATTTACCTTTGCTTTTAAAAAAGAAATCCGATGCCGCTTATAACCGCTTGTCAAAGGCTCTTCTCCCAAATATATCAGTTGATATACACCCGTGTTCATAGCTGACTTCTGAGCTTCCGTCATGTCTTTAAACCATTCGGGGAGAAAGACTTGGAATTCTCCAAGCTGTACGACGACTCGTTCCCCGAATCTTGTAGTTACTGTCTTCAGATGTGTGATTTTAAATGGAACATTTTTCTCCAAATCACGAATTTTGCGTGTAGGTATAAGTGCCGGACCTTCCGACATCTTATTCAATTGGTCCACCAATTGATCTGAAAATAATATACACCAGAGCGCTTTTAGTTTTCCTGTTTCAACCTGTCTGTGCATGTCTTAAATTGCATGTACTCTTGTCTTGTGTGGAAGAGGGGGATTTAAATAGCATTTTGTATTCCAAAAATCCATAATAATAAAATGCTGTGAAATATGCTGTAGATGTAATTCTTGTAAAGATAATCAATTTTTCTTTAGATATCATATATTGAAAAAACGTTTTCCTTGTAAAATTATCTAATATCTTATGTAATCATATATTTAAACACTGTGTCACTAATTAGCTGATTTTTACTTAAACATTTATGAAAAAAATTGCAAAAATAACTCCATCACATTTTTTTCTTCTACACTGCAAGATTTTATAAGTAGTTTCAAATGCATGCCTATTTCTTGAAAGAAATACACATATGCAATACACTTCCTGTCCTAAGAGTAATTGGTGTTTTAAATAAATTGTTTAAGTTGTGTATGACTTATTGTCTACATGAATGTTGACTCACTTACCTGACATGGCTTTTTCGTGTTCACCTCTGGATGTCCACTATCACAATTTTAATTTTACTGCTTCACTTTATATGCATCTGCAGACACGTTCAGTCATAACCCCCCACCCTCCCCTTGGAGTAGAAGTACATAGCTTCACTCTTAAAATGTTAAAGCGTACCGAGCCCTGCTGTTTACATACAAAGTTACATTTTCTGACGTTCTGATTACTAAGACTAAAATTCTAAAGACATCGGTTTATAAGACCAGTTTTTGAACAATTCATCTTTGTAGAGGAGGGGATAGTTTATCTTTCAATTGGACGGTTACGTAAAATGCGCACGTAGCTATAAGTTCATTGGATCTTAATACTTAACTTTCTTTTTCGTGTTTCATAAGGAAGGGGGTACGTATTTTGTAACAAATGTTTTTCCCCTACTCTATAAAAAATCTAAAGACGTGTTTTATATTTTTTTCTTTTTTGGAAAGTATGAGAAAACAGTGTAGTTCCATTTTCAATGACCAGCGGGGTCTTATTAACACACATATACGAAATGTCTTCTGAATAGCAATATTCAAACACCTGTTTCGTTTACGGAAGCAGAGGTTCCCATCATACAATAACCAGTGTGTCTTACTGACCCACATATTCAAAAACGTTTTCTGAATACAATTATTCGAACACCTGTTTCGTTTACGACTTTGTGAGAGAGTGTGTATGGTGTACATTAAACCTTTTAAGGATAATTTATTCCTTCTCATCATTTTCTCTTTTAGAAAGGTTTAATCTATGAATTTCAAGTATGTGAAGCATACATACATCGTTATACAGTGACTATAGGGTCTTATTAACCACACATATACGAAACGCTTTCTGAATACCATTATCGGGACATCTGCTTCGTTTACGACTTTGTAATTGAAGGGTGTGGGCACCCATTAAACCCTTCAGGGCTAATTTATTCATTCTCTTTTCTTGCTGTATACACCGGCACAGGGATATGTAAATTTATTTCAAACATTCTTAATATTTCTTGTGAACTCCGAAGGCTTTCAGATCATCACTTTTTTGATTATTTGTACCTCGGTGTTACCTTCCACTCATACTTGCTATGCATATACTTAACACACATTCTATTAACTTCTAGCACACCTGTACTCTCGTGAAAGTTTTTAATTTTGTTTACGGGATTTCTATCCTATAGACTACCGCGTGCTATGCATATACTTAAGATACAATCTATTATCGTCTCTCACAACGAATATACTCTTAATTCATTTGTCTTTCTTTTCCCGTTTTCAGCTTGTCCCATTTTTTTTCAGTAGCGGTCAACGCAACGGCTTACTTTGCAGGGAAATTCTTACCTCCTCCTACGGTAATTGCACATACGCATAGCCGCTGTCTTCATTAGTGGTACATACATGAGCACACACACACACACACACACACACACACACACACACACACACACACACACAACCCCTCTCCCAGCCTAGCATGCATTGCACTATCATCATAAACACATACACACACCCACACATCCAAGGGGGGGGGGGTTGGGATTGGATGGGGGGTTCTATTTCCCTACTACTTCATACATACAGTCCCCCCCATCCATATATCCTTCAAACGGAACGCCGATTCAACCATTCTTTTCTCTCTCTGTCTCTCCCATATGCTCATATAGACTTTCTAATACCGCTGAATCGGTGGTCGTTTCAACAATATGACCCCTGCGGGGGTAACGTTGAATAGGGCAATTATAACCGTTGAATCGGCCAATTATAATAGGGCAATTAAAACCGTTGAATCGGCCATCCCTACTACTAATGCATTTAATATATATACACACGAAACAATTTAGCTCTCTGGTGAAGTCTTCCGTTTTTTCACTTCCTTCGAATCCAAGAAGAATTTAATGCCATTACCCACAGAACGGCTAAACAGCTGGAAAGTAAGCCTCATATTCATTTTTTAAAATGTATTTGGGTTGATACGAGCTTTCGTAAGCTTGGGGCAGACTCTCATTACCGAAAACTGAGAAAAAGTATCAACTTCATAAAGCCGTCGATAGTACAGAAAATGCACGTTGTCATTGCGGTAATAAACTTCTACTTTTTGTGTACATTATTTCTTATGCATTTAATTATGTGTACAAAGTCTGAAAAAGCCCAAAGTCACCTGCTTGTATGGGTAGAATGGGGTACCTACCTAACATTTAACATTACTACGTTTGCCACATACTCCCAAACAGTTCCACAGTTTCTTGTTAAGCTGGCTCCCATCTGATGTAAAACCGAGTGTTCTACCTCCTGAACCTTCCAGTTGAATGATAGCTTGCATTAAAATTTGTTCTTAAATGTCCCTGGAGTTGCTTTTCTACTTGCGTAGATAGCTACAGGTTGCATCCAGTTATACAGTAAAGGGACACACATAAATACCAGGCCATGATTGGCCAATTCAGTTTTACTTTTTTCGGGGGTTAAATCTCCCAAATCTACAAATCCACCCACTGTCAAAGAATTAGAATCAAATCAAACTTCTTCTTTTAACTTTACTTCGTCAAAAATTAAAATTCCATATCGTTCGTTTCTATTCTTATCCTTTAAAAGTTCAGATACTGCATTTACAGCATGGATATTAATTCCATGAGGACATTTAAGACCTTTGATTAACTTTCTTAAATGTGATGGAAAGGGAAGAAGATCGTGATTTAAACAATGTCTGTATGCTTTGGGCGACTTGTTTTTTAAAAGCAGCCTATCTAAAAGAAATTCTTCATTTTATCTCCTGCCTTTCTTTTTAGGTACCTTTTATCTTTTAAAAACTTTATAAACAAAAATTTTTTGTTTTTTATTTAGGCATTTTGTTCCCTCAGATACTTCGATATTGCTACTATTTCCATTTACTTTCCTTTCAAGTGCTTGAACCTTGGCATTGATTACCTTCAATTGGAATTTTAGTCTAATTATATAAGTTCAACGTGTTTCAAGCCTACAACACGAAGATTATGAAGAAAACTGCTTCACCGTAACGTACGCTTAAGACATTTGCCTATTACTCAAAGCCTACTATATTACCATACTCCCGTTGCACGTGCAAGAAAACGAGCAAGATAATTTCTGCAAGTGTTTATCTCAACTAACATGAAGAAGGTAGAAGAATACGTATTTGTTAGAATGGTTACTACAAAAGTAGAGAAAGTCATTGGGTGTAGCAAAACAGATTTTTAGAAAAATAGTCGTGTGAGTGTCTGTGTATGTGTGTTTCTGTCAGGCTGTGGACAACATAACTCAAACACGAAATGTCGGCTAGAAAACACAGTTGGTAATTAGGCTTAATGTCTCTCAAGCATTCGAAATGAAGATTGTGACAAAAGTTCCTTCAACTTAAACTACGTTTTCCATGTAACATTTTTCGAAAATGATTAGTTTTTTGAGAATGGCTATGTCGACTTTAATTTCAGTGACATATCTTTGAGATATTCTTATGATAAATGTAATGTGTATAGTGAATTTTGTTGTTATAGTCCCTGTAGTCGTATTGACACCGGAAGATTATTCCATAACTGTTAAACCCTAAGAGTTAGAGCAAATGCTACTCTACCCAAATTGTAGATCTTGATAAAATACACAATTTATATGTGAGTAAATTTTTTTTGTATGGTGAACCATTTCGGAGATATTCCTTGTTATTTTGTAAGTTTTGGAGAACTTACACTTCTGTTAAATGAAAGATTGCCATTAATTTATTTATTTCACAGTGTTCTGACCTAGCTGTGCTATCCCATACAAGGGCATTTTGTGAAACCACCCTGCAAGTAACTGTCCAATCTTGAAATCACCACAGACTAGCCTTTGATGGTTTTCGTACAGCAGCTTTTGTAACAAATACTTAACACTTTCATACGTCTCCTTTAAAAGAAAGGAGTGGGTCATAGAAATATAAGGATGAATGTTTCCAATATGAAGCAAGATACCTTTAAGACCTTTTGAGAAGAATCTATGAAGAACCTCCACCCTCTGGAATTATAGTTTGTTATAAAATTTGAAGACAGCACACATGTTTGGCAATACAACAAATTATCTTTTTCAGCAAAGCAAAAAAGTTACAAGTTCCTTCTCTCGATGCCTGTACCATGAAGAATATGTATCATCAGCCATTACTTTCTCTTTTTAACCTAGAGCCTGAATGTTCTGCTGATTCTTTAGGCACATTTAAAGCTCTCACTAAATCATTAATAGGGCTAGGAGGTTGATGCATTTGCATGTTTTTTCATAGGGGTTAAAAATGTATACTTTTACATTATGTGCACGAATTACGGAATTTTCAGTTATTTTGACATAATTTTATGGTGCATATAACTGCATATTTTCTTGATTTTTGATAAATGCATATTATTTCAATACTATAGCCCCTATATTGCATATTTTAATGATTTTATGGCTTTTTATAACTTTTTCCTATCTGGATAATATTTTTCATATTGGCAGTACTGCACATGATGATGCAATTCACGAAGATTTCAATATTATTGCCCCTATATTGCATATTTTAATGATTTTTATGCTTTTGTTTTAAATTTTTTTCATCTGTATAATATTTTTCATATTGGTAGCATTTCTGAGACAATGGTTCTTTCCCATTGGTAGATAGATTTGTGTCCAGTACGAAGATAATTTTTGTTAAATCTCCTAAAAGTTAAGTTGTTTAGATCAACAGTACCTAATATCCTACTTCCTCCTGCACCAGTGTTAACTCGATGGGGAACATGGTCGATGCAGTTTTATATTATGCTGAGCACATAGAAATAGCCGAAGAGGTTATTAATTCATTGGACTTGAAAGATGCTTCATCAATAGAAACTGCAAAATATTCTGTCAGGCACTGGGTTAAAAGAGGATCTTGGTTTCATATCTGCCCATTTTTCTTCCTTACCAACAGCCATAACGGCATTGGAAGCTGTAGGATCTGCTTTGCATGAATCACTGTCTTTGAAAAAAACAATATGTGATCTAAGTTCGGTTCCTTGTAGCATAGGACAAAAAGTGAAAGAGAAAGTGAATTATGTAATTTCAAAAAATTCTGGTTATAAACAGATGTGCGGTATTCGAGACATCCTCAAAAGAAAACCACGTCTCACCAAGAGACTTGACTCTCTCTCTCTCTCTGTCTCCCTCTCTCTCTCTGTGTGTGTGTGTGTGTGAGTGTGTGTGTGTGTGTGTGTGTGTGTGTGTGTGTGTGTGTGTGTGTGTGTGTGTGTGTGTGTGTGAAGCAGTTAGCATCATTTAAATATGTCCCGATAACATCTTGTGACGTGGAGAAGTTTTTCACGTTACAAAAGTATTTTGCGAGACAACATACGATGCTTTACAGTTGAAAATTTGTGCAAAGTGTTGGATGTGAACTGCAATTTAGCAGTTAATACTACCAGCGGGACTACTTCTGCCTCAACCTCTAAAGAATAAGGTAACTTTATTTATTATTTATACTAACTCGTTTTGTCTACTGCAAAGGGACATTAATTGTTTTAATTAAATAGTGCATATTTCTTGGCGTATTTTCAAGTTTTTAAGAGCATATTGGCATGCATATTTCAGTGTTTTTTATGGCATGAACTTCCGAGCCCTATTCATCACATTGTTCATTTTAATGCTTTTGGAGCAGCGATTCTGTTGATGTATAATACAAAGAACAGATATAACCCCATTATGTTCAGACACTTTATATTTTATTTCAAAAGTTCAACCGCACCAACTCGACCCCCGACCATACAAGGAGCACCGTCAATCGACAGAAGTACCAATATATCCCAAGGGAGAACAAAATATTCAATAACTTCTTCAAGACACAAAAAAATATCTAATACTTTTTAGTATCCTTCATTGCAACAAGATCTAACAGTTATTGTTTAATCTGTAGCTATGAACCTACACCCCTCATAAATATTGCAAGGTGGGCTGTATCAGATATATCACTACTCTCATCAATAGCCAAGGAATAATGCATAAATGATTTATATAAGTCCAGAAGTTGCAATTGAACATCGTCTCCTAAATCTTGCATACGATGAGCCACGGTCGAAGGAGACAAACGTATGGCCACGAATTCCTGAACTTGTTGTGGACACAGTTACTCTGCTGCTATGGTGATACACTTCTTTATAAATTTACCATCTGTAAAGGGTTTTAGTTTTCTTGCTATTTGGAAGCAGATTCTGAAACTGAGGGGAACAGCCGTCTCGCTGATGTTATGGAGCTTTTCCTTCAGTCTTCCTACTAATAGTGCACGCTCCTCTCCTTGGTAACTGTCATATTCACTCGCGTGAGTTGAGTAATGTCTTTGCAAATTGAATTTTCTTATTGCATGCCAAATCTTACCACAAACTAAACAGTTTGCCATTCCCTACTTTCTATAAAAAACAAACATTCTTCCCATGAAGGCATAAATGCTGGAGTAGAAGTCCTACGTGTCACATTACATTCTACAGCCGACATGATGTTTACGAAAACAACCACAAGAGACGAGACAACACTGCTGTCCACTTCCACGTCATGCCTCAAACTAAAATCGCACGGCACTCGTGGCAGTGTGTGCACAGTGTTACGTTATTTGCTCCAGCACAAAATCGATCCACGTGGTCGCCGCTGCCTTAAACCAACGTGTACCGGCTGTGTTGCTCTCCAATGTGTAAGGGCGTGCTCACCGCCTTACATGAGTATCCCTGCAACACACCGCACAGCTCTGCTCTGGGGTAAGCTGCCATCACGGCGCATTGGGTACTGGCGGAGACCTGAGGCGATTAATACAGTTGGTTAATAAGTAGATCCCATCACATTACAACTAATTTCATTAATCCCTTGCTTCTCTATTATATTGCTGTTTCTTTCGACTGATATACAGCATGTTGATATAATTGATTACTTTGTTGTTTAACGACGCTTTAAATTGGCATAATCACATCTGAATCGACGGTGTTCCGGAATTTCGTCACACAGGGGTTCTCATACATGCCAAAATTTGTGGTGGTGTGAAAATTGGACCAAAATTTCTCCTGTTTCGTTTTTCTCTGCATATGCACAACTATCTGCGAATCTTCATCCCCTTGCCCTCGTGGGCCAACTTTATTATTGAGGTTACATATAATGAAGTTTCATGCAGATTTGTGGCTGTCTATGTTGTTTCCCATTTTGCAGTAGAGTTCTTCCAAACGCTGTAAGCTACTGTTGGGCCGTAAACCTATATAGCTGTAATAGTGGAGCCCCTGTAACTAATTTTCAGACTGCAATCCTTTCTGACACTCCCAATATTGATGTAATATTTCTTATTTACTAAGAAATAACTATAGCGCTGTTTATTCCAATATTTCTTGCAGCATATGCCTGTCTTGTTTCTTGGTGATGAAACATACGCCCGTTTGAACAGGGGTTACGCGTATGTGATGAAATATGTCAGAAGTTAGCACATACATAGAAATAGTTGTAATTTCGAGTGATAAAATTCAGAAGCAGTTTAATCCTTCAGCCTCAAAATTGGCAAATAAGACATCATTAGCTTCCATTAAATTTGTCAGTTAACTTAACTGATGTTATTTATGAGCATACCCTGAGAAATAGGTACTGTAGTTCTCAATTGGGGCACCTGGTAGCAGATACATCTGAGAACGAGATTGGAGACGCCGTGAAATGTGTCCAAAGAGATCTATCGACTATATGCGGCATTTCAGGAGGTGCCCACTAATGATACATAGCATTAAATATTATTGGGGCTAGGAAACCTGGAAAGGAGGCTTGTCTGTCCTGTGTGTAAGGTATCTCCATGAAATACTCTGAACCATTGCCCACGAGTTAACGACTTAGGCTACTCCATGTCGGTATTGCGGTGAACTACAGCACTCTAAACCATCATTTTAATAAAGATATAAACTAGCAGATGCTGCTTCATTTGTAATTTCCAAAATTTGCTAGTATCTGAATTAAAGTATTAAAGGTCGCACTGTGGTTTGAACTTTTATCACTGGATTCAAAGTGTTTACCAATACACAACGGGACCTCATAAGATCATATTGGTTATACAGAACCTTTTATCTAATATTTAGAGTATTTCGGAGCAAAAAAAAAAAATTTCCGAGGTACCACCGAGAATCGAACTCGGATCGCCGGACTCAGAGTCCGGAGTGCTAACCATTACATTCCTTTATTTATATTTAAGCAAATTTAAAGGAGGTTAGGTATAAATTTATAAGCAGTTATCATTTACTTTTATCTAATTTGTAAAAGGAAATATAGGTAGTCGGGTTAAAATCTTTTCTTTATATTTGAAAGGGAGAAGAAAACACTCAATATTTGGATATATGACAAAGCATTCGCTATTAGCGGCTAATTTTTCAATTTTTGTATTGTTTTAGGCTTAAGGTGCAGCTTTCATTTGAGGTATTAAATATGTAATTCTGTATTTACCTTGGCGACTGAGGTAAAACAGGAAAACTGAAATTGTACAGTTGTGAGCACTAGGAAATAGCTGATGGGATTTGAATTATTGTCCGTAACTTAAGGACTTACGCTGACCCATGTCTGTATTGCAGAAAAGGATATACAGATCACAAAACAAATAATCTATTTTAATAAGGACATATAAAGTGCCATATTCGTGGTTTCGAAAATTTAATACCCTTTAAGTTCCATTATTGAAGGTCCAACCGAGAGTTGAACTGGGACTGCTGGAGTCAGGGAAAAACCATTACACGATGAGATGTCGCTTGATATTTTGAACCATTTGAAGCGTTGTTGTTCAAATTTAAATCATTTTGGAGTAAAGTAAAAGGAGATTGGATAAGTCGTTGAAAGTGACGCAAACACACATCCATCGGCATCACTACATACGGCACCTTTGGTACATTAAATGTAATGATAGCTAGGTGAAGGAAATATGGGAAGAAGGCGTTCTTGTCCTGTGTTTAAGGTATCTCCATGAAATTTGTCAATTTTGAGCACTAGGAAAAAGCTGGCTGAATCGTTGTCCATGCCTTAACGACTTACGCTACTCCATGTCGGCATTGCACAAAAGGATAGACATCTCACAAACAAATAATCTGTTTCACTCAAGATATATAATCCGTCAGACACTCCTTCATTCGCAATGTCCAAAGATTAACACTATTGAAGTTAAAATACCGCAGGCAATACCGAGAGTTGAACTCGGATTGCTGGATTCAGAGTACAAAGTGGTAACCACACCATAGAACCTTGTGTGTTATCTTGACCGTTTTGAAGTGTTATACACATTTAAAGCATTATGTAATGAAGTAAAATCTCACAAGGTCCCACCGAGATTTGAACTCGGATCGTTGGATTCGAAGTCCAGAGTGCTAACCATTACACCATGGGACCACAAGAGCACCTACATTTGCTCCCTGAATGATCAGAAGAGCCGCACACATAGTTTCCGTGATTACTGAAATAAAATGTCCGGTTGTAGTGCCCGTCAAATCACAGAGATGTAGCGTATATTTTTCTCGATTTTATTCCAAATAAGATATAATATATACCGAAACCTCCCGTTTCGTCGATTCCCGCTTCGTAGACCACGTAATTTTACCTGCTTTATACCAGCTCTATTCCCGTTTCGTCGACTCAAGGCTAATTGGCTATGACCCTTCCTGTTTTGGCGACGCAACCCCTCACTATATTATAGTTTATTGTAGGCGTTCAGTGAGTTAACAAGAGTAAAGCCAGTGTTCAGTACAGCTTCAAAAATGGAGTTTGAAATTGTTGAATCGAAACTAGGGAAACTGCTAATTTTTTTGCGGGGTATAAGCTAACGCTTAACAAGGTTTACCAGAACCAAAACAAAAGATCGACCTTCTATACGTGTAAATGCCCTGGAAATATTACAATGGACTCACATATATCAACAATACTTAAAAACAGTGACCATACTCTTGAACCAAACATTGCCAAAAACGAAGTTGAAATGTGTATTATTAAAATCGAAAAGAGGGCTAGAGAAGAGCACACGCCAATACCGTAAATATATTGTCAAGAAATTGTAAGTGTTAAAGACAAAGGTTTAGATTTTTTGACCCAAATACCACATTCGTCTTAGTGAGACATTCGTTTTACAAAGCAAGACATAGAGCTTTGGGAATATATACCCTTCCAACTGGTCGCCAATTTTTAGTGCTTTCGTTATTTTGGATAATGGCACTGACGATCATGTCCTGGCATTTTCAGAGGATGCAATTTTTTTAAACTCAGGCACATGTTTCTTTGGAGATGGAACTTTAAGTCTTGTTGTTCGCTGTTTGATCAACTATATACTATCCACATGGATATCGGAAGCACAAACGAGACAACAAACGTAGTTCCAGTTCTGTATGCTTTGTTACCCAATCGAAAAGAAAATACCTACTGTCGGTTATTCCGATCATTGAAGGATAAAATACCTCAATTTAACCCTCAAAGGTTCCATACCGGTTTCGAAATTGCAGCAATCAACTCCATTAAAACTGTTTTTTCAAATGTGGAAATCAAAGGCTTTAATTCCCACTTTAATCAAGCTATATGGAGAAAAACACAGGAACGTGGTCTTACTAAATCATACAAACAGGAAAAGGAAATTCGAGACCATATAAAAATGTGCGCTGCACTTGCGTACTTACCACCGGATTACATGGAAGATGGATTTCTATATATAATGAAAACAATTCCTACAATTGAAACCATAGTCGAATTTAACGATTATTTTGTAAGTCAGTGGCTTGAAAACGATCACATTTGGGTTTGCTATAATGAATGACATAGAACTACCAATATTGTGGAGGAATGGCATAATCGCTTAAACAGACAAATTGGAAAGAACCATCCTAATTTTTACGAATTATTAGCTATTCTGCGGGAAGAGGCAGAATATTATAAAATAGTTGTACAGCAAATTAACCAGCATATCCCAATGCCGAAACGACAAAAGAAATATCGAGATTTGGATCAAAGAATAAAACAGAACCTTCAACATCTTTTAGATGGTCGTGCTACAGTAGGTCAAACTCTTCGACGATTACTTTACATAGTAAAATTTGACTAATGAGCTGCACCATCTCAAACTTAACAATATTTGTATCTACAGATTGAATTCATGCATAATTGTCGTTTACTATGACGATGTTTTGAGACCCCCTGAATCCAAGAAAGCATTTTTACAAAAAGACCTGCATGTGCAGGTGCGCGCGCGCATGTATGTGTGTGTATGACAGTCTGTGGTTATCATAGCTCAAAAACGAAAATTCAGTTAAAAACCAAAGTTTGTATTTACATTTGATGTAATTCAAGGATGGGAAGTAAGTATTTTGAAGAAAATGGCTCCAACCTAATCTACCCTTTACGCGGAAAACTTTGATTTCCTTGAAACTGGTTATAACGATTTTGACTAAAATGGCATATGTCTGAGATATTTTGATGACAAATGAAATGTATATCTTGAGTTTTCTGGCTATAGCCCCTGTAGTCGTACTTACTCTGGACGACTTTTCCATAACTGGTAAACCGTTAGAGATAGACAACATTATATTATACAGAAAATGTAGATCTTGCTAAAGTACACAATTTTTATCCCGATAAATTTCATTGTAGAGTGAAACACTTCGGAGATATTTCTTGCTATGTGTGTGAGTTTCGGAAAACTTAAAAACTTTCGTGAAACGGAACATAGTTGTTCAGTTTTTTATATGTTACGTGTGCAAAGAGAACGGAATCTCAAAGCTTTAAAATATTTGACTATCACACAAAGCCTTCTGTATTCTAACATTCCCCTTGCAACTACAAGGAAATATGCAAAAATAATTTGTACAAATGTTTATCTCAACTAACAAGAAGAAGATATAGGAATAAGAGTTTGTAAGAGTGATTAGTACAAGAGTAGAGATTGTCATCTGAGTGCAACACATCAGACTTCATCAGACTGCTTTCCATTCTTGTGACTTCAACCTCCATCTTTCGTTTCAAAATCCGTAAATTTAGCAGCAAAGAATTGAATACACAGCAAAGCTAAATAAATATTTTCAAAGTCCATCAAGGAATTTAATTACTTTAAAAGGAATTATTTTCCCCCTGTTAGAGATTCATGGTGTTAGTTGGGCTATTAGATTTTATAAAATAGTAAAACATGTGTGAAGCTTTAGTTTTTGTTGTTAATATATGTTGTTAATATATGTTGGAATATTAGGGTATTTTAGCGTTGTGAATAAATTGAATAATTAGTTCCGTCAAAGCTATAAAAGGGATTGAGCTTCAACGTTGTGTGGCAATTTATAACATAAACACCCTTAAGTAGGCAAAATATTGATTTCACATGTATAAAAGTATAAAATATTCGAATTTCACCCCTTGGATCACTAAAGCCAACGTGTACCGGCTGTGTTGCTCGCCAATGTGTGACGGCGTGCTCACTGCCTTACGTGGGTAACCCTGCAACACACCGCACAGCTCTGCTCTGGGGTAAGCTGCCATCACGGCGCACTGGGTACTGGCGGAGACCTGAGGCGATTAATACAGTTGTTAATAAGTAGATCTTATCACATTACAAATACTTAGATTAATTACTTGTTTATCTATTATATATATATATATATATATATATATATATATATATATATATATATATATATGTTTCTTTTGACTGATATACAGCATATTGAATTAATTTATTAATTTGTTGTTTAACGACGCCTTCAGTTGCCATAATCACATGACCATCGCCATTGTTCTGGAATTTCGTCGCACACGAGTTCTCATACATGCCAGTAAATCTACTGACATGGGACTGTCAATTACAAGCACACTTGAAAACCATCTGTTTGGTCGGATTACAAATCGTGAACTTCGGATCAGTAGACCAGCATCTAGCCAACTGGGTCATCAAGACCGCCTACGGCATCTTGAAGCAAAATGGCCGTATGTAAGAATATATATAGAGCGAGGACATATATCCACTGAAGAAGAAATCAGGTTGACTGCACGGCGAATTGCTTGCTTGATGTCATCGCTGCTACCTCGGACTGAGGGGTGAACAGCGTGCTGTGGCTCAGTATGACAGCTGTACCGTACAGATAGGGAGTGTTATATTCTGTGCGATCCGTGTTTACATACGAGGTAAATAATGTCTTCAGCTATGTTAAATTAAATAAATTATTGGAAGAATTTGGAAGAAATAATTTCGTATTGAATGGCGATACGATACACTGTAAGTTATGTTATTCACAAATTAGAGATTCCAAGGAGAAACGGAAATTGTTGAAGCAACATTGTAATACCAAAAACATAAAGCACTTGTTGCAGCATCAAAGAATAAAGAACACGACCATTTGTCACTTCAATCGGAGTTTTTTTAAGACATGTGCAAAATAGATCATGTAAAATCATGTAATGATCCTGGCTACGCTACAATGGTTCATATAAAAATTGGTTTACAACAGCTAGACAAAATGGCATCTACGTATGACGAACACAATGCAAAATATCTTAGGTTTGCTCCCGTTACATCATGTGACGTTGAGAGAAGTTTCTCGCTGTAGAAACATTGTTTAGATGACAAGTTTTACTTTTGAACAATTTAAAAATGTATTATTGTTCACTACAAAGTTTTTGAGGAACGAATAGATGACGATATGAACTGATGTAAATGGACTAGGGCTTCTTACACAGCCCCGCCCTTTTGTTTACATGTTCTGAACTCCTGTGCTACGCCGTCTGCCAGTCACCACGGAGCGTGTATAGTACGAGCGCGCGAACATTGTAAGCAATGGGATATTTATCCTCGCTCTATATATATAGTATTTTTAGCAATATAGCCTTTGAATTACAATCCTTAAAACTCATAGTAGTTTCCTAGAAAAGGTAACACAGATTAAATCCAAATTGAACATTCCTAACACCAGAGAAAATCTACTTATAAGAGAAAATCCATTGGAATTATTGCAACTTACCTTCAATTTGGAATTAATAGAGGAAATTAGTAAATCAGACACACCAAAAGAAATACAAAAACTTCTAGCTCTGGAAACAATCAATACTAGGTATCCCACAGAAGAATGGCTGCACATATATACTGATGGATCCTCGAAGGAAAACCTTACTGGAGCTGGAGTTACGTGTTCACATTTTTCCTTTTATCATTCTGTTGGCAGAGACACAACAAATTATGATGGCGAAATAGAGGCTATATACATTGCTCTCCGACAATTATTAAATCTTCCCTTAAATAAATTTAACAAGGCAGTAATTCTTTCAGATTCTAAAGCTGCAATTCAGGGAATATGTTCAAAAACTACAAAGAAGTCAACAAAAATTAGAGAATGCTACAAAATGTTAACACAACTGCAAAAAGTTAATAAGACTGTTCATCTCCAATGGATTCCAGCACACTGTGGAGTCATGGGGAACGAAGCTGCAGACTCACTTGCAAAGAAAGGCACAACAATAAAACAAAAGTCTAAATTCAATTTCTCATATTCCTCAATAAAACGCTTGATCATTAAAAATTTTTGTCATTCATATCTACAAGAAATAGAAACAAATGCCAAAGATAAAAAATGGACTACACTACTTTCCAATCCAGATATAATCCCCCAGAGACCAAGGAAAACAGCTGTTGCAGCCTTCCGACTATTGACAAATCATGACTGCTTAGCAAGTCATCTCTACAGAATAGGTATCTCAGCCTCACCAATATGTGTCCTGTGTAACGATCCAGCAGAAATGAATGAAGAACACTTGAAGACCTGTGAAGCATTAAGATCAGAAGAAACTACAGTTCAAAGGTATTGGAAAGCACGAATGCTAATGGCTTCATTGCCAGATTGTAAGGCACTAGAAAACAACAACAACAACCTTTGAATTACAAAAATGGTTTACAATGAGATATGGTTAACATGTTCCCATGGCCAAAATTACCGCTAGGGACAGTGAAAATGTGTAAAATAATTTCCGGAGTGTTTAATTCTTATTAGCCAAATCCCAATTTGGGGTAAATATTAAAGAATTTTGATGAAAATCTTTCTGTGTGTATTTTGGAGTCAATTATACATTTATGCGTAGGGTTTTAAATATTGTGGTATGGTATGAAAATTTATGGATTTACCAATAATTTTAATTGTAATTTATTCTTAATTTTTTCTTGATTTTTGATAAATGCATATTATTTCAATACTATATCCCCTATATTGCATATTTTATTGATTTTATGGCTTTTTATTACTTTTTTCCATCTGGATAATATTTTTCATATTGGCAGTGCTGCACATGATGATGTAATTCACGAAGATTTCAATATTATTGCCCCTATATTACATATTTTAATGATTTTTAGGCATTTTTTAAAAAATTTTTTTCATCTGTATAATATTTTTCATACTGGTAGCATTTCTGAGACAATGGTTCTTTCCCATTGGTAGATAGATTTGTGTCCAGTACGAAGATAATTTTTGTTGAATCTTCTAAACGTTAAGTTGTTTAGATCAACAGTACCTAATATCCTACTTCCTCCTGCACCAGTGTTAACTCGATGGGGAACATGGTCGATGCAGTTTTATATTGTGCTGAGCACATAGAAATAGCTGAAGAGGTTAAAAATTCATTGGACTTGAAAGATGCTTCATCAATAGAAACTGTGCAAAATATTCTGTCAGGCACTGGGTTAAAAGAGGATCTTGGGTTCATATCTGCCCATTTTTCTTTCTTACCAACAACCATAAATGCTTTGGAAGATGTAGGATCTCCTTTGCATGAGTCTTTGAAAAAAACAATATGTGACCTAAGTTCGGTTCCTGGTAGCATAGGACAAAAAGTGAAAGAGAAAGTGAATTATGTAATTTCAAAAAATTCTGGTTATAAACAGATGTGCGGTATTCGAGACATCCTCAAAAGAAAACCACGTCTCACCAAGAGACTTGACTCTCTCTCTCTCTGTCTCCCTCCCTCTCTCTCTCTCTCTCTCTCTCTGTGTGTGTATGTGTGTGTGTGAGTGTGTGTGTGTGTGTGTGTGTGTGTGTGTGTGTGTGTGTGTGTGTGTGTGTGTGTGTGAAGCAGTTAGCATCATTTAAATATGTCCCGATAACATCTTGTGACGTGGAGAAGTTTTTCACGTTACAAAAGTGTTTTGCGAGACAACAGACGATTCTTTACAGTTGAAAATTTGTGCAAAGTGTTGGATGTGAACTGCAATTTAGAAGTTAATACTACCAGCGGGACTACTTCTGCCTCAACCTCTAAAGAATAAGGTAACTTTATTTATTATTTATACTAACTCGTCTTGTCTACTGCAAAGGGACATTAATTGTTTTAATTAAATAGTGCATATTTCTTGGCATATTTTCAAGTTTTTAAGAGCATATTGGCATGCAAATTTCAGTGTTTTTAGGGCATGAACTTCCGAGCCCTACCTATAATATATTCCTTTAATGGAATCTGGTCTATGGCTTCTATAACTATTGCCTGATCTTTGGTTGGTAATGATCGTGTAACAGTAGCATAACTAGTTTTAGTAGCAGTAGCGGTAGTTGTAACATTACCTCTTATTCTTCCGCCGGTAGCCATTACTGTTGGTATAGAATATGCTTAGGTTAGCTGTTTTATAAACAGCTACATTAACCCGTACTTGGGTTCCTCTTCAGTAATTCATATATCAGCCAATAACTCGCCTTATATAGAACAATATTTTGCAATTGTTACAAAAAGGAAATATATCCTTAGGCGAAAAATTTGATATTTTAAACACTGAACTCACTAGTACCATAAAACTCCGTCGCGCGCGTCTTTTTGATAGAAGGCTTTGAGCGATAGTCAAATGTTTTAAATGTTTCAAAGTTCCGTTTCCTTTGCGCGGTACACATATAAAAAATGAATGGCGATGTTTCATTTGACAGAAGTGTAAGTTCTCCAACACTTACACAAATAACAAGGAATATCTCTGAAATGGTTCCCCATCCTTTTTGTATAATAATTTACACACATATAAATTGTGTGTTTTATCAAGATCTACATTTTGGGTAGAGTAGCATTTGCTCTAACTCTTAGGGTTTAACTGTTATGCAAAAGTATTCCAGTGTAAATACGACTACAGGGACTATAGCAACAAAATTCACGACACACATTACATCTATCATAAAAATATCTCAAGGATATGGAACTGAAATCAAAGTCGATATAGCCATTTTCAAGAAAATAAACATTTTTGAAAAATATTCCATGGAAAGCGTGGTTTAAAGTGAAGCAATTTTCTTCAAAATCTCCGTGTTGCGTACTTGAAAGACACTAAACTTAAGTGTCAACTGCAGTTTTTAACAGACTTTTCGTTTTCGAATTACGCTCTCCACACACGGACAGACACACGCACGGAACCTTTATAGAGGTCTGATGAGTTACCCTCACATCAATTCCCCCACTTTTGTACTAACCATTCTTAAAAAACCGCGTTCTTCTATCTTCCTTGTGTTAGGTGAGATAAGCTTTTGTAGTAATTATATTTCTCGTGTTCTTGCACGTGGAACTGTAATATGGTAGACTTTGAGCGATAGTCAAATGTTTAAAAGCTTTCGAATTTCCGATCTGTTTGCACGGTTAACATACAAACAGTCGAATGTCGATGTTTGCTTTGACAGAAGTGTAAGTTCTCCGACACCTCGAACAAAGCACAAGGAATATCTCCGAAATGGTTCACTCTATTTTCTTTATTTAAAAAAAAAAATCACCACTACAGAGGCTATAGCCAGAAAATTCAAGATATAAGTTACATTTGTCATACAAATATGTAAAACATGGTACTTTAATCAAACTCGATACAGCCATCTTTAACAAAATAAACATTTTCGAAAAATGTTCCATGTAAAGCGTGGTTTAAGGTGAAGCAGTTTTCTTCAAAATCTCCATGTTGCCTAAGTGAAAAACATTAAACTTAAATACCAACATTGGTTTTTGACCAACATTTCGGTCTTGACTTACGCTGTCCAAGCCCTGACACACAGATACACAGATACACAGAAACACACACACACACACACACGCGCACACTCACAGACGTGTTTCTATAAGTCGGATGTGTTGCACTCACATGACTTTCCCCACTCTTGTACTAACAATTCTTACACACTGCTATTCTTCTGTCTTGTTCATATTAGTTGAGATAAGCATTAGCAGAAATTACCGTGCCGGTTTTCTTGCATGTGCAACGGGAATGTGGCAATAGAGTAGGCTTTGAGCGATAGTCTGTAGTTTTAAATATTTGAAAGTTGCGTTCTCTTCGCACGGTTAACATATAGGATAAATTAATTTCTATAATGAAACTATAATACTAACTATAATACTAACAGCATAATAAGAATATATATTCAAATTACATCTCATGACACATCTACATCTCTACATCATCAAGGACACCAGGTGCGGAAATCCAGAATCCACTGGATACAGCGTCAATAAATAAACCACCACCACCACCAACAAAAACAACAATAAATTAATGGCGATGTTTCATTTGAGAGAAATGTAAGTGCTCTAAAACCTCGAACTAGAAACAAGGAATATGTCCGGAATGGTTCACCCTAAAAACAAAGTTTATTCAGACATAAATTGTGTAATTTAGCAGGATGGAAATATCTCAAATATGGCACTGAAATCAAAGTCGATACGGCCATTTTCAAGAAAATATGTTCGAATAATGTTACATGGAAAGCGTAGTTTAAGGTGAACCAATTTACTTCACAATCTTCGTGTGACCTTCTTGAAAGACATTATAAAAGAAAAGACCTAAATACCAATTTTGGTTTTAATCGAATTTTCGTTTTTGATTATCGCTGTCCACAGACTGACAGAAACACATGGAAAGACCCACATACGCACCTTTTTCTAAAAGTCTGACGTGTCGTACTATCATGACTTACTCTACTCATGTATTCACCATTTATATTAACTCGTGTTCGCATGTCTTCAGGTTAGTTCTGATAAACATGTACAGAAACTATCCTGCTCGCTTTCTTGCACGTGCAAGGGAATATAGCATTACAGTAGACTTTGGGCGACAGTCTATTGTTTTAAATATTTCAAAGTTCCGTTCTCTTTACACGATTGACATCAAAAAAATGAATGGCGATGTTTCATTTGACACAAGTGTAAGTTCTCCAACACTTACACAAGTAACAACGAATATCTCCGATATGGTTCACTGTACAAAAACATTTGTTAAGACATAAATTGTGTATTTAGGCAAAATCTTCATTGTTTAAGGAGTAAAATTTTTCCGTTGGAAAAAAAGTTGGTAATTAAGTTTACCACTGAAACTACACCTTGCATGGAAAATAGTTCGTAAAAGTTGTTTTCTCCAAAGTAGTTCTTAACCATTTTGATTAATATGCCGCGTGTTTAAAGTATTTTTATAACAAATTAAGTGATTATTCTGAATATTCTTGATATAGCCCAAGTAGTTGTGTTGCTCTGGATGAGTTTGTGTAACTGGTAAACCGTAGGAGATAGACCACGTCATACCATACGAAAAAGTAGAACTTGAGGCAACACACAATTTAAGTCGAAATAATTTGTTTTAGAGTGAGCCGCTTAGAAAATACTCCTTGCTATTTGTGTGAGTTTGGCAATACTTACGCTTTTCTAAAATGGAAGGGCTTAATTAACTTTGATACGTCTTTTTTCTCATATGTCCCTTGTACCTACTAGCTAATATAGAATAAAATAGTTTCTGCAAATATTTATCTTCAGAAACAGGTAGAAAATACAGGAATAAGTGTATGTGAGAATACTTAATACGAGAGTGGAAAAGTCGTGTGAGGCATCACATCCGATGTTTACTTTCTCTACTACGTATAGTAAGTAGAGGAGGTATTCTATTCCATCTCGAAGATCGACGTGAAGATTTCACCGCAAATATCTTTTAATGTCTCCTGAATCAAAAAATCTGTTCCACTCACTTGACATTCTCTGCTCTTATACTAACCATTGCTACAAACTCTCATTCCTATATCTTCTTCGTGTTAGTTAAGATAAACGTTTGTACAAATTATTTTATTGATTAATTCCTTGTAAGTGCAAGGGGAGTATTAGAATGCAGTAGGCTTTGTGCGATAGTCAAATCTCTTAAACCTTGGAAATTCCGTTCTCTGTGCACACTTAACGTATAAAAAATGAACAACGATATTCCATTTCAGAAAAGTTTTAAATTCAACGAAAGTCACGCACATAACAAGGACTATCTCCGAAATGGTTCGCCCTAAAGGAAAGTTTGTTGAGACAAATTGTGTATTTTAGCAAGGTCTACATTTTTTTAGAGTATGATGTGGTCTATCTCTAACGGTTTACCAGTTATGACAAGTCGTCCAGAGCAAATACAACTACAGGGGCTTTGCCAAGGCAATTTAAGATATAAATTTCATTGTCATAAAAATATCTTAAACATGTGAGATTTAAATTGAAATTGTCAGAGCTAATTTCAAGAAAATGAAAAGTATCGAAACATTTTCCATTTAAAGGTAGCTTACTGTGGGGTTATTTTCTTCAAAATCTTCGTGTCGCATTAAACCATAATACTTATGCTGAGTATGTTTAATGATACAACGCGACCTCCGAACAGCCTTTACATTGTACTTGTTTCGAAAATTTTTCTGACTGATTTAAAATACCATAAGCTTAAGATATTTTCATTGGAAATGAAATGTGTAAATTGAATTTTCTGAGAATGTCCTCAGAAGTCCTTTTCATTCCGAATGTCTTTTGCGTAACTGGCGATCCGCAAGAAAGATACAAAACCTTACCACACAAAAAATGTAGATCTGCTTAAAAAATACAATTTATGTCGCTCAGAATTTTTGTGGGCTAAACCATTTCCTAGATGGCGGCGCCGTGGCCGAGCGGTTAGCGCGCTCGCCTATCACCTAGGCGGCCCGGGTTCGATCCCAGGGACCCGCATGTGGTATTCGTGGTGGACGAAGCGGCGTCAGGGCGGGTTTTCTCCGGGTGCTCCGGTTTCCCCCGCCAGCTCATTCCACCGGTGCTCCATCTTCATTCCATGTATCATCAGTGTCACCGCCTGCGGTGCCGTAGTAGTAGAAGCGGGCGTTAAACACTACAACAACATTTCCTAGATACACATTAGTTTCTCTACTACGTGTAGTAAATAGAGGAAGTATTGTATTTCACTCAAAAATTCGATGTCGTGATTTCAGCAGGAACATTTTGAGGCCCCCTGAATAAGAAAATATCTACATTTTTTGGATAGTAGGATTTGGTCTACCTCTTAAAGTTTTGCAGTTATACAAAAGTGATGTAGATTAAACAGGACTATATAAGCTAAATTCGGAAAATTCAAAATATATATTTCATCTGAGATAAAAAATATTCCAAACATGTCATCTTAATCAAAATTGTTTCAGACATTTTCAAGAAAATATTATATGTCCTTGTAAAGCGTAGTTTAGGCTTAAGCAACTTTCTTCAAAATCTTCGTGTCGCACCCTTAAAAGACATTACACTTAAATACCAACTTTGGTTTCGCTTTTGAGTTATGGCGTGCACAGACTGATATACACCCTAAGACACACAGTCACACACAGACGCACAGAAACACACGCACACACACACACATGGGCCTTTTCCTAAAAGGCTTTCTTTGGATTCAGGGGCCTCAAAACATATATTTCCGGTGAAATCTCGATATCGAATGTTTGGGTGGTAAATAATAATTCCTCTACTTATAGTACGTGGTAGAGGAAACGAAAATAGAGCTTTTGTAGGAATGACTTTTACGTCACTTATAAACGAAAGAGGTAGGGAAAATCATGTGAATGTAACTTAGCAGTTCAGCCTTCGTGGCCATGCAAAAATTTGGAAATTCTAAGTCACTGCATAGCGATGCGCTCCTCAAGCTCTGATGATCGCAATACGTAGTCTATTCCAAAACAAAGTTTGTAATTACAAAGGTTATCTAGGTTAACAAGAAGCAAATGGAAGCATAAGTTCCTGTAAGAATTGTTTGCAGAAGAGCGCGTAGAGAAAGTCATATGATTACGGTACGTCAAATTTCGTATATATTTATTCATTATATAAGCACTTTCTCTGCTACGTATAGTTAGGGGAAGCACTGTATTCCACCCAAAAATATTTTGGGCCCCCCTGAATACCAAGAAAGCATTTTTAGAAAAAGTTAACAGTTATTGACCAAATAAGTTTTAGAATAAATTAATTTCCAGATTAATACAGAGGTTTATGTCATTGACAGAGAGGATCAACTGTAAAATAATGCACGACTACGCAGAACGCTGTGATATACGTAACACAGCGAAACAGCCCATCTTAAACACAGGAAAAAGAAGTTCTATTATAACCTTAGTAACCGAGCAAGTAAAAAGAACAAAAAATGCAGTTTGGATCGCAAGGTGAAAATTAGAAAAAGTAATGCTCATAAATAAATTTTTAAATTAGATACAAAGTACTACTATGACGTCACAGTAACTCTCACGGACGCAACGCTTGCTCCCCTGTCTATATATACCAACACTGCGCTTTAAGGGCGAAACATTCTCACGTCGTCGTTCAACCAGAGCGGACGTGATTTGCTTCTCACTGGTGGAAAGACGGTATCCAAGCTGACTCGCCGAAGCATGAGATCCCGTGCCAACTTCGTGGAGTGTTGTGGTGTGCGTCGGTGGATTGCACGCTTCAATCTACGGACTAATACATTAATATTAGTCACAGTACAATTGGTGAAGTTCCTAAAGGGGCTTGACAAGCAAGCTTTGGAACTCACCGAAGGCTAGCTTCCCGGAGTGGCATAGAAAGCTACTCTCAGGTATTTCCCTTTTCTTCCTACTCTTTTCCTTTATTCTTTCTTTCCTTGACCGACTATCAGACTGACTACTTACGTGAGAGCGGGCTCACAAGATCCTAGCCAAGGGTTGACGGCTTTGTGCCTGAAACCTCGAGCCGAAATGGCTCGCAAAGGCGCCACCTTAGAGGAGGTGCGGTCCTCTCTGAGCAGCCGGAGGGCAACCGCAATGACTGCCGATGATGGACAACTTCCTTCGACATCATCTTCATATAGATCTCTATCACCAGAAGCAGTGGAGCCAAATAGGAAGCGCTCCAAAATGGATACGCAAAAGCGTAAGAGCTCTACTCCACGCCACATACCCATGGCAGGTCTAGAGAGCCTGGGTTCAAACAATCCCTTACCTGAATCTGACTCCGAGTCCGATATGGAGCTGGGGGAGTTTACAGTTGTGGAAAACCGTAAACGGGGAAAACAGACGCCATCACCAAATATGATGCAACATGCACAGGATGTTGAATCATCCAATATGATGCAACATCCTCAGAATGTTGCATCATCCCAAGCCAAGAAGGGGCCAAGAATTCCGCCAATCATTGCGGACGTATTCCCTAACCATGTTAGGGTAATGCGTACATTGGCCAAACACCTCAAGTATACTTTTGAGGCAAAAAGGAAGCGTAAGAGCGTCCATATCCTTACCCACAGTTTGGGTGATTTAGAAACCGCCAAGTTGGTGTTACGAGAAATGAACATAACGTTCTACTCGTACTCACCACAACGTCCATACATTGAGCGTCGAGTCATCAGAGGCTTAGACTCAGAGTGCACCCCTGATGAAATCAAAACTGCACTTAAAGAAGAACATGGCACAACTGTCAATTCAGTGGCACAGTTGAAGAGAACCGTTAATACCGCGGGGGGTATTAACAGAGTTCCTATGCCACTATTCTTGGTAATACTTGACAAAGTACTTAACCAAGAAGTACAGCCAATTGACACTGTAAGGAAACTAATTTTCACTGTAGTCAAAGTGGAAAGGTATTACGGCAGAGAGGGACCTGTGCAGTGTTATCGATGCATGGGGTACAACCACTCCAGCATGATGTGTGAGCGTAAGCTTACATGTCTGCGGTGTGCAGGGAACCACTTGCTCGAGAACTGCCCTAAACCTAGGGAAGAGTGCAAGTGCGCTAATTGTGATGGTACACACGTAAGTGTGTACAAAGGATGCTCCACAAGAAAAAAGATCATAGAGAGCCGCCGCAAGAACCGCCCCGATGACCAAGTGGTTCGCCCAGGTGTGTCCTTTGCCAATGCCTTAAATAAGGCAGAGTCCACTCTGCGTCGAGTGGAACAAGAGGCTGCTACACCAAAGAGCGATTCCCCTTCAAATTCTGTGCCACCACTTCCAGGTCCTATAGAAAAGGCAATAGTGCCTAAACCCCCTGCACCAAAACCACGCAGGAAGAGGAGGAATAGAAAACCTAGGCAGAGCAAATCTTCTGCCCCCAATGTAACTTCGGAGCCACAAGCTCCTGTAATAACTACAGACGCACCTGTAGAGGCAGAGCCTATTTCCAAGGTTAGGGATATACCCCCTACCCCTATCCCACCAATGCCTAACACGGCAACATCCTCCTCCACACTTGCGACTATTTCGCAAAGAGACCTGGAGGAATTTAGCTCTTTATCCTCATGGTTTGGGGATTTAATAAACAAGGCGTTACCTGCTCTTAGAAACTGTAAGATGCAGTTGAACAACCCCAACCTGACCCCCATGCAGAAGCATTCCATCTTGCTTCAGACATTGGAACAGCTCTACCCCAACTCCGCTCAATAATGGCTGGAAGACATGTCCGGAGACCATTTAGAGCTGCGATTTGGAACGCAAACGGACTACGGAGTCATTACCCAAACATCACTAATTTTGTACAGTATTTCGGAATCGACATTCTGATGGTCTGTGAAACTCATTTGGATGCTGCCACCAACTTCTCCCTCCCTAACTACGTCACCCATCGGTCTGATAGGGTTGGCCGACAAGGGGGAGGTACAGCCATCTTTGTTAAGAACCATATTACACATAAGCCTTTCCCTCTTCCACCACTTCAGCATGTAGAAGCCTGTGCTATTAGGCTATCTTTAGGAGGTCTAGATACATTGCTGATAGTGGCATATGACCCCCCTGATCACCGCTTTTATGAAGCAGATTACACGGCTTTATTAAACCTCCACCCCGTGGTCTGCATTGCAGGTGACCTAAATGCAAAACATGCCAACTGGCATAGTCGTGCCACCAATGCGAAGGGGCGAGGACTATTCCGCCTTATAAGCGGTAACCCAAGCCTCATAGCTCATGGACCGAGAGAGTCCACTTTTCATCCTGCCCGAGGGAGACCGGACGTGCTGGATAATATGGTCACTAAAAATTTTAGATTCCACATAGACCTGACGACAGTCAATGAACTGGATTCTGACCACGATCCTGTGTTAATCGACACCAATGTTAACATGTCAGCATTGGTAACTCCTGATTGGTCGTACGAGGTAGACTGGGATGCAGCCGTCCTTGAACTGAACCAATCAGTGGATCCCAGACCGCACATAAATTCTATCGAGTCGTTAGAATTAGCGGCGAATGCATTCTCCCGACAAATATCAAATGTGATACGAGGGAACACTTACCGCATTCCTTGCAATACTCCTAACCCCACAACCATCCCAAATGAATTCCGACTGTTGCTAAGAGCTAAGTCAACAGTTCGGAAGCTTTGGCAACGTTTCCGCCATCCCAGATTGCAGGCAATTTATCTGCGATTTAAGACCCTGGCTAGGCGCCTCTTACGTGCACACCGCAAAGAGGCCTGGGAAAACACCATGAGGAACGTAAACCTCTCAGAAAAGAAGCCCTGGCGGATAATTAAATCCCTGAGAAGGGACAAAACGCTATATCAGCATCCTATACATGGCACTCGCGGGAGATAATCTTTCGAACCGCAAGAGAAAGCCACTGACTTCGCGGACTATTTAGAGTCCCAATTTGAGCCCCGAGAGGACATAGAAGACGAGGATTTTTCAGAACTAGTTGAGGCAACGGTGGATTACCTCTATGAGGATCCTCCACCACCACACGAGGCGACTCGCATACCAATTGTCACACCAAGGCAAGTTTCCTTGCAAATTAGGTGTCTCAAACCCAACAAATCCCCTGGATATGATGGTGTTACGACACATATGTTACAACACCTGCCTCGCAAAGCCATTATCCACTTGACGAGGATTTACAATGCTTGCCTGTATCTTCGACACTTCCCTACTGCTTGGAAGGAAGTGAGGATGATTTGCATATTGAAACCAGGCAAGGATCCCAAGTTTCCATAAAGTTACCGTTCCATTAGTCTACTCCCAATAATTTCGAAATTTTTTGAAAAACTTCTACTGTCCCGTCTAACTCCTCTATTTGAGGAAAGGAGGCTCATTCCGGATCATCAGTTCGGGTTCCGTCAAGGTCATTCCACTACCTTACAGCTCCTGCGTGTTGTTGAGAGAGCTGCCCTGGGTTTCCAGGAAAACTTCAAAACTGTCGCAGTACTTCTGGATGTGGATAAGGCCTTTGCAACAACATGGCACCAGGGCCTACTGTACCAACTTAGAGATGCAAATCTTCCCTCCCCCTACCTGACCCTCATAGCCAGTTTCCTTCGTGACCGCACTTTCAGGGTGGGAGTGGAGGGCAGGTTATCAACTATCAGACCAATAGCGGCCGGAGTACCGGAAGGTAGTGTTCTATCGCCACTGCTCTTTGCCGCATACATGTCTGACGTCCCCGTTGAACCCAGCACTGTTACGTGCCAATATGCCGATGACGTCCTCATACTGGCCCGTAACAAAAATCTACGTTACTGCCTTCCCCCATTACAAAGACACCTAGACTCCATTGAGAGTTGGAGTGAAAAGTGGAGAATGGGAATCAGTCCACAGAAAAGCTCTGCTTTTGTGTTAGGTAAAATGCATTCCTGGAGACCAGAAAGGGACCTGACACTTGGTCAGAGGAGAATCCCTTGGGTCAACACAGCCAAGTACCTTGGTGTACAACTAGACCGAGGACTTACCTTCACCAAGCATGTCACAGCTAAAGCTGCCCAAGGTCACGGAGCTCTGGGAAAGCTCTATCCCATCTTTAGGTCTACTATGCCTACACGACTTAAATTACGCATTTATCGTGCGATCATCCCTCCCCTGATCCTGTATGGATGCGAGGCATGGGGATTCGTGGCTCAAACCACCATCCGCAGACTGCAAGTCGTACAGAACAGGGCTCTTAGGATGATCTACGATACTGACCGTAGATTTTCTTCCCATATTCTCCATACTCATTCTGGCATTCCATATATTGTGGATGTTGTGCGAGATAGAGCCCGCTCTATGTATGTGAAACTTACGCCACACCCTAACCATCTGGTAAATACCCTGGGTCAATATAATCACCATCTTCCCAGGAGGCGCAAAAGCTATTGTTTACCCAAGCATGTCTTGGGCTAATTAGCTTCGCTGCTTCCTCATTTCACCAAACATTCCAATGCATTCGGTTTCTCGCTAATTTGCCACTGCTTGACTTGCTGGTTAGACAAGCTGACCTTTGCTAAGTGAGCAGAGGGGCATGGGTGCCCCAGGATGGGTAGACATTCTAACTGGCACTCATGTCCCTAGTCTATAGCAAGAGAGAGTAACCAATCATCACCATTGGCTGACACTGACACAAATAGCTGGTACATTTACTACACCTTTCATACCTCACGGGTAAATCCATACTAAATGGATAGGTACCGTGGGCATACATTCCGCCCGGGTAAACCCGAGCGACCTGATTTGGCTCTTGGCTCTTGGCTCTAAGGGCGAAACAGGTCCTAAGAGAGGAGCAGATTCATTTCTACTCCTACTCACTCCAGCGTCCCAACGTCGAAAGACGCATAATTAGGGGACTCTCCTCTGAGTGTACACCAGAGGAAATAACACACGCACCCCTAGAAGAACATGGGATTAAAATCTCAGCTACAGCGCAGCTGAGAAAAACCATTTGGACCGAGGAGAGGTCCAAAAAGGTGCCGATGCCACTATACTTGGTAGGGGTGGACAAAGTCCTGGACCAACAAATACAGCCAATAGACGCTGTGGGCACCTTGTTCCACACTGTGGTCAAGGTGGAGCGTTTTTATGGGCAAGATGGTCCAGCCCAATGCCGCAGATGCGTGGGTTTTCACCACTCCAGCCAAGCATGTGAACGAAAGCTCGCATGCTTACGCTGTGAACGAGAACACCTTGTCACAAATTGCGACAAATGAACAGAAGAAAAAGAGTATGCCAATTGCCACAAACCCCATGTAAGTGTTTACAAGGGGTGTGAAGTGCGGCAAAAAATCATTGATAGCCGCCGCCGTGGTCCTAAAAGTGTGGCACGAGTCCGCGCAGGGGTGAGCTTCTTCGCCGCCCTTAAGAGGCTGAGAAAAGTGTGCAGCAGACTGAAACTGCACAAACTGCACCTGCACAGGCACAAACTGTGCAAACTGCACCAGCCACCAGCGTGGAGGAGAGAGTAGCTCCACCTCCACGCCCCTCTCGCGAAAAGCGAGAGAGGAAACAAAGAAAGGCTGAAAGACAGCGGTCAGCTTTACTTGAGCAAATGACTGCGTCTGACGCACAGACCATATCTGCCGAGGTGCCCACCCCGGCTCCAAACCAACGTACCCCACCGGCACGCACCACTCCGTTGGCCCCATTGGCCCCACTCGGAAGTGCTATATCCTCGGCAGACCTGGAGGAATTCAGAACCCTGTCCCACTGATTCGGGGATATGATTAGACGGACACTTCCCATTTTGAGGAGGTGTATGCAGACAATAATGGACGCCAATGTTGACGTTCTACAAAATCATCAAATCCTGCTGCAAACACTAGAGCAGCTGTTCCCTAGATCCTCTCAGTAATGGTCTACCGTGTTGTGCGTAGACCATTACGCGCCGCTTTCTGGAATGCTAATGTCGTAAGGGAACAACGTCCAGGCATTCTAGAATTTGTACAGTCCTACGGGATCGACATCCTCTTGGTGACCGAGACACACCTGCATGCTGGTATAAACTTCTCGCTGCCTAGTTACGTCGCCCATCGTTCTGATCGGGTCGGCCGACAGGAAGGTGGTACAGCTATCTTCATCAAAAGCATCATCACTCATACACCATTTCCTCTTCCTGCCCTTCAACATGTGGAGGCTACTGCCATTAAGCTTGCCATTGGCGGTGTGGACACATTGTTGAATGCGGCCTATGACCCTCCAGATCATCGCTTCTATGAAGCAGATTACACCACTCTCCTCAACCTACACCCAGTAGTCTGCATCGCTGGAGATTTCAACGCGAAGCATGGGCTCTGGTACAGTCTTACTGGTAACCAGAGGGGGCGCGGGCTCTACCGCCTCATCAACGGAGACCCAAACCTTGTCGCGCACGGGCCGGGAGGTCCTACATTCATTCCGGCCCACGGCAGGCCTAATGTCTTAGACATCATGATCACCAAGAACATGCCATTACACTTTGACCTCTCGGCAGTAAAGGAGCTGGATTCTGACCACGACCCTGTCGTGGTAGATTTCACAGTAGCCATGCCAGCTCTGTTAAACTCAGACTGGACATTTGAGACCAACTGGGATGCAGCAGTCCTAGAACTTAACCGTTCCGTCGACCCTCGACCTCGCATCGATGATATCGAGGCGTTGGAAGAGGCAGCGTCGGAATTTTCCCACCAGATCCTAAATGCGGTAAATACTCACCGCATTCTCACCAACACCCCAGGTCCTAGAACATTACCTTTAGAACTCCGACGGTTGATAAAAGCCAAGGCAACTTTTCGGAAGCTATGACAGCGTTTCCGCCATCCCAGGATAGGAGCAGTTTACCAGAGGTTCAAATCCCTGGTAAGGCGACTGCTCCGTGCGCATAGAACATCAGCCTGGGAACACATTACAAACTGTAAACCTTCAAGAAAAGAAACCCTGGCGGATTATAAGGGCCTTGAGGAAGGACAAGGCCCAATACCAGCACCCCTTGCACGGCACTCGTGGGCGGCTCGCTTTTGAGCCAGAGGAGAAAGCCACTGAGTTCGCGGACCACCTTGAGGTACAGTTCGAACCCCGGGAGGACCCGCAAGACGAAGACTTTACTGAACTCGTGGATGCAACCGTAGATTACTTCTATGAGGAGCAGCAGGCGGCTACATGAGATGATCCAACTTCCCATAATCACCCCGAAAGCGGTGATTTCCGAAATCTGAATCCCAACAAATCCCCTGGACATGACGGCGTCACGGCGCTCATGCTCCAGCACCTACCCAAAAAGGCTGTGGCCCGCTTGACCCGGATCTTCAATGCATGCCTCCGTATTCGTTACTTTCCAGTTTTCTGGAAGGAGGCGAGGCTGGTGTGTATATTGAAACCGAGCAAGAACCCAGTCTTTTCTAACAACTACCGTTCCATCAGCATTCTCCCAATCGCCTCAAAAGTTTTTGAGTGTTTGCTCCTTACCTACCTAATACCTCTTTTTGAGGAGAGGCAACTCCTACCGGATCATCAGTTTGGTTTTCGTCGGGGTCATTCCACGACCGTGCAGTTGCTGCGTGTGGCCGAGATGGTATCCCTGGGTTTCCAGGGAAACATCAAGACCATAGCGGTGCTGCTGGATGTGGAAAAGGCTTTCGCCACAACTTGGCACCAAGGCCTACTGTACAAACTAAAAGCAGGCAAATATCCCTCCTCCATATCTCACTATGATTAGCAGTTTCCTTCAGGACCGCACTTTCAGGGTGAAAGTGGAAGGAAAACTGTCCACAATAAGACAAATAGCGGTAAGAGTCCCAGAGGGCAGTGTACTCTCCCCGGCGGCGCCGTGGCCGAGCGGTTAGCGCGCTCGCCTACCACCTAGGCGGCCCGGGTTCGATCCCAGGGACCCGCATGTGGTATTCGTGGTGGACGAAGCGGCGTCTGGACGGGTTTTCTCCGGGTTCTCCGGTTTCCCCCGCCATCTCATTCCACCGGTGCTCCATCTTCATTCCATGTATCATCAGTGTCACCGCCTGTGGTGCCGTAGTAGTAAAAGCGGGCGTTAAACACTACACACACACACACGTACTCTCCCCGCTACTCTTCGCAGCTTATATGTCCGATTTCCCCACGGAACAACATACTGCGACATGCCAGTATGCGGACGACGTCCTCATCATGGCACAAAATAAAAACGTGAGATATTGCCTCCCTCCCCTTCAACGACAACTTGACGCCGTCGACCGTTAGAGTGAGAAGTGGAGAATGGCTATTAGTCCGGGGAAAAGCTCCGCTCTCCTTGGTAAGGTTCGCCATTGGCGGCCAGAACGGTCACTTCGGCTTAGGCGGAGAAATGTCCCATGGGTAACCTCCGCAAAATATTTAGGCCTTCTCCTTGATCGCGGGCTAACATACGCCCCACACGTCCGCGCAAAGGCCAAACTTGGTCACGCTGCGCTCAGACAGCTCTACCCTATCCTCAGATCTACCATGCCCAACCACCTAAAATTAAGGATTTATCGGGCAATCATTCCGCCATTGATCCTACACGACTGCGAAGCCCGGGGATCAGCAGCACCATCTACAATACGCAAACTGCAGTCAGTGCAGAACAGGGCGTTAAGAATGATATACAATACCGGACGTAGATTCCCGTCTTACATCCTTCACAACCAATCAGGACTTCCCTACATCATGGATTTGGTAAGGGAGCGATCCCGAACCATGCACTCCAAAATTAACTCCCACGCCAATCAGCTGGTACGGGCATTAGGTCAATACGACCACACAGCACCTCGAAGAAGGAAAAGTTACCGCCTACCCAAGGACGCCCTTGGATAAGGGTAATGCCACTCCCATCTTCTAACACATCATTACCCCAACACCTATTCCTGCCCCCTTTCTGTATCCTAAATTAGGTATACAGAAAGAAACCATTGCCCAGGACACAAAAGCATGACAACACAAGGACAACCTCCAATTCCGCACAGATAAAGTCGCATTAGCGGCCAGATGCTGTACAAACACGACATGCCGTGTAGGAAAACCTGTACGACCTGATCTCGGTTGCTGGTTGCTGGTTGCCATTGTTTTCGAAACGGTGCAACGCTGCTAGGTATTTGATAATAAGCACCACACTCGTATACCCAGAACAGAACTCCTTAACCTGCGTAGTGACAATGCTCGTCATTTTCAGCGTTTTTATTGGAGCGAATCCCAGTATTTCAATTACTCTTAAAAAATATTTTTACTCTTTATACCACGTATATTTGAAGTATTGTATTGCACTTCAAAATTCGACATCGAGATTCCACAGGAAATATGTTTCAGACTCCTCAGTACCTCCCTCCGAAAAACAGTTTTAGAAAATAGGGTGTGCGTGTGTGCGTGCGCGCGCGCGCGCGCGCGCGCGTGTGTGTGTGTGATGTTGAAGCGCCAGCACAGAAGGATATGTGAATGTGCTAATGTAAAAAAAAAGTGAGTAGAGGAAGTTATGTGAATGCAGACCAGTGCATAATATAATTAATGGCATAAAAGTTGGCGTGAAAAAAAAAAAAAAAAAAAAAAAAAAAAAGACAAGTTTACCAATTTTCGTTGTTCTCGTTCAACCAGTAGATTCTATGAGTTGTATGTTGAGGAGTTAGTAGAGAAGAACATATGAATGTGTTGCGTAAGAGAAAAGTGAGTTGAATAAATCGTGTGAATGTAATACGTTGCTTTTGTATTTCAACCATATAGAAAACTGTATGAATTGTTCGAAGGAGGGACAGTAGAGAAAGAACTGTGATTGGGTTTCGTAAAATAAGTGAGTAGAGAAGACTGTGTGAGGGATTCTTCGAGTTTGAGTTCTGTTGGAGATATTCAAAGAGATATTTTTTTTTCTTGAAGTGATTCAGTTTTTGATTAGGAGTCTCAAAACATGTATTTATGCTAAAATATTATTGTTGAAGTCCAAAGTGGGATACGTAGTATAGAAAGCAAACACTTTTTTGACTAGCAATTGAAAGAAAAATGCTTTCCCTTAAGGGAAAGTCAAAAGGGTGGTCATGGTCGCTATGTAGATTAATGAGAGATGCTCATGTGACATTCGTGCGTGAGGTTCGAATTAGGGGTTCTTCGTACCAAGCCACACAAACGTGACATCACCATTACCTCATAGCATCGGACCACCCATTTTAAGGGAGACCAGAGGCCATTCCATCGTTATGTATTATTGTACAATTGATCCCTTGTGTCAATGTCATAAATATCTGTACTGATTGGAAAATAAGTATAATTCATGATCACAATGCCTAGGGCTTTAGAAACCGAAACATTACTATGTACATAAGTTTAATACACAATCTTATATATTCAAACGATCAATTCTTGTATATAAATATATTCCGCGCAACTTGGAAGCGGCTCTAACGTATCCCGTCAAATTTTGTATTCAGATAGGGTTTTGCTTTTCAAGATCATCTACATAGGTGTAACGCCATTTTACATAAAGAATTGCAGTTTTTATTCCCGCTTCTACAGTGTAGTTATTGTGTATATATGCACAAATTGGATGTTTTTAATACGTAACTGTTAATCACTATAACGGCTTAATCGACCACCGCGAAATTCGGCACATATATGTATTTTTTCACAAAGAAAGTTTTTATGGTAACAATTTTACTACACAACATATTACTTTATTTATTGAATGTTTCGGCTATGGCTGCATCATTTGTTAATATTTTATTGTTGTGTATGATAGGTGTGCTATTATTTTCTTTCCTATCCTTGACATTTTTTATGAACTTATGAGCTTTGTTACCATCTGCCCTATAATCCATTTTTTCTAAGAAATTATTAAAGTAATTCTTTTTAGCAGTATTAATTTCTGTTTTTAGTGAGGCACATTTCTTCCGCCATATTTGTGTATGCGATATGTTTTTTGTTTGTTCAGCTGTAGTTCTAGCTATATCTCTTTGCTTTTTCAGTTCTTCTAACTGGGGGTCCCAAAAGGGTTTGAAATTTTTAATTCTTCCCCGAGGAATATGTTTTTTTGTGGTTTTTAGGATGACTTTACAGAAATTTTTGTTCAAATGATCTGGTTGGTCATGTTGCTGTGAGTTTGTTTGTTCTTTAAATTTATGTTCCAGTTCAGTTTTATATTTGATCCAATCTGCTTTTTTGCTAAGGTTATTGCTAAGTTCAAAAGTATTGGAAAGCACGAATGATAATGGCTTCATTGCCAGATGCAAGGCACTAGAAAACAACAACAACATATGATAATAACGACTGGCGTTAATGATGCTTCAAAACGAAGCCTAAAAGCCATTTTGTTGCACAAAAGATGTGATTTTGCCTCAATACCACTTGCACATTCTGTTTTCCTCAGAGGGTCTTACGGGAATCTTGAAACCATTTTAGAAAAGATTAATTACCTGGAACATCAATGGCTATTGTGCGGGGACCTAAAGGTATCCAGTATCTTACTAGGACAACAAGGAGGTTATATAAAATACCCATGTTTTTAGCCAAATGGGACAGTAGAGATAGGGTTAAACATTGGACGAGAGAATGGCCTAAGAGAAAACGTTTAACACCAGGAGAAAAAAATGTAATTTGTGCCAGTCTAGTTTATCCCAAGAAAATGTTATTACCTCCATTGCATATAAAACTAGGCATTATAAAACAATTTGTGAAAGAATTGGACAAAAATGGTTTGTGTTGCAAATATTTGAGTAGTAAATTTTCTGTCATGTGTGAAGCTAAGACAAAAGAGGGTGTATTTGATGAACCTCAGGTAAGGCAGCTGATGAAGGACAGTACATTTTTGGATGTCATGAATGATAGAGAACTTCAAGCATGGTGCTTTCAAAGAAGTAGTCAATAAGTTTCTGGGAAACTATCATGGCCAACTTGCTACCCAGCCAATGTGTACTTTCCCGGTGGACCACAAGGGAATCTCACATCTCCCATCATCCCAAGGGCAACTTACAAATTTTAAGTACTTTATGTCCTGTGTTTGAGTAACCTTTAGATGGTAATTAATCAGTTATTTAACTATTACAAGTTGGCCATGGTGGCTTAGGGCTAAAGCAGCCACTCGATAAGTGGAAGATCCGTGGTTCAAATCCCAGCTATGGCATTGAATTTTTCAGTCCTGATTCTACTTCTTAAATGTTGCCCACTTACGGCTTGTGTGTTTAAAAACACCAGCAGTAAGTTTGTTGGCATAAATAAAATAATAATTAACACAATAATTGTTCACAATACATAAAACATATACAGCTTGTGTTTGTGACTGAGTTCTGACATCACTCACTTGTTCCCCACCACTCCAATCACTTCTTAATTTCTCCTCTCATGTGCATGTGGAGTGTCACTACAATCTGGACAAACTAAAAAAACTGATCAGCAAGTGATGTACAGTGTTACATTACAAACCTGTCAACCCAGCTCTTTATTTGGTGCTAATACATTTAAACATTTTAAATAATAATTACCATCTGAAGGTTATTTAATCCTGGGATATAAAGTACTTACAATAGTAAGTCACCATTGGGGTAATTTGTCTCTAATGTGAGACTGCCTTTGTGGTTTACCAGGAGAAATACGAACTGGTTTGAGAATTTAATGCCATTCTGGCAGTTTGTCACAATAGCTCAGTGGTAGAGCAGCCGCCCGGTAAGTGGAAGGTCTGTGGTTCAAATCCCAGTTATGGCATTGAATTTTTAAGTTCCAGTTCTACCTCTCAAACTTTGCCCACACACGGCTTGTGTGTTTAAAAACACCAACAGTAAGTTTGTTGGCATAAATAAATAATAATCACCAGCAGTAAGTTTGTTGGCATAAATAAATAATAATTTGTCTTCAGTTTTGAAGCTAAAAACTTGTGTTTGCACCTAACTAGTAGTGTGAGTAGTTGATTTTCCATGTAATGCATGCACAATAAAACTGCAGATGACTTTGCTCTGGAAGATAAACATTTTTTGCCAAATAGAAAATAGCAGTAATAGAAATAAACTCTGCTTTTTATGACATAACTGTACATAACACTGAAAATGGAAATATTGCTAAATTCTTGTAACTTACACCTTGCATAACATACTCTATAAGGAAGAATATAAACTATCAATCACAGTTAAATGGAACTAAACATTAGCAATCTCACTGAGAGGTTAAGCCTCCATTTATCAACATAAATCATCTGTGTTTAATGGTGTTGTAGGTTCCTCATTACATAGTTCAGGCACACAAACACTTTGACCTGGATGTTTAGACAAAAGAAAATAAGTACAGAAAAAAGAGAAATACAAGTGGCCTAGGTAGCACATGATATGAAGCCAAAAGTATTCACTATGCTACTTGACAAAGCTTACTTGCATGTTGTTACAGTGACATTATTATATTTAGTTTAGATGTAGTTATGCACTTGCTTTAGCAAAAGCTGCTATCATCAGTTTACAATGTAGTCTGTGGTTCTCTTCCACCAGTCATTAATAATTTGATTTTATGCAACCTACCAGTTTATTACAGCTTACAAGCATTGGCTCATTTCCCAAACAGAATTTACAGAACTTGAACTTACACTACAGAAGATAGCAGCAATTGTTAGCATTTAAATTCAATTTTAGAAACTAATACATCCTTAAAACAAATAGAAAAACCTTAGCTATCAGTAGATGCTCTACAGACTACAGTTAAAGTTCAGTATACAAGGAAAACTTTCAATCACTAGTACTGTTTTACTATGCAGGCTACTATGGAAACTAGAGAACTGACTTTATTCCGTACCATATAAGTTGTTTCTCAGCTTTTCATATGTATCTTTCATGCTGAAAATTAAGCAATATTTGCTTTATATGTTGAAGCCCATTAAGAATTAAGTGATGCAAACAGTGTGCACAAATAATGCATGTTTTACTGCTGTAGTCATAAAAAGGGAGGTGAGGTTAGGTTTGGCTTGAGCTCAATTTTTTACACTTTTAATATTTAACCCCCCTATTGCATGGTCTTAAGCAAACAGATATGTTAACTCAAGGTTTCATAATATTTTAATAGTGCTTTTTTTATTATTATTTTTGAGATATCCTAGCCCTTAACAGTAAAATAAAACTATTTTATATCAAAGTATTATTTGGATATTCTTTAGAAAGAGTCCCGTGAGAATTTCGTCTAAGTCCCACTCGGCAGTGTAAACGAATTCTTACGAAAGTTGCCGAAGTTACAGTGTTAATTCAGTGCTGCCAACAGCACTGTTTCTCCATTATTTTGTTGCCAAACTTAAATTTGAATGTTTTAGCGGGACCGGGCAGTATGCTAGTGAACTTGTTAGAAGCAAGTTGTGAGGATGCAATGAATCGCTTCATTAGCATAGCAGATTTAGCACCTTTGTGTTATAATGAGGAAGAATGTATATAATTCCTCTACAACGAGGGCCTGCTGAGAACCCGAAAGCTATGCAGGGAATGTGATACCATGCTACACCCCATAACAAAAATTGATTAGTGTTAATTCAGCATTTCCAGTGGAGTTTTTTTAGTGGGTAGTGCCCTAGGGCGAAGCCTACAGTCCCCCCTCTGTGCCATCCCATCGCATGGGGCTCCGTAAATGGATTTTTTATCCACTCAAAAATAAAAAAAAAAAATAAAAAAATAAATAAAACGAGCCAGCATTTCATGGACCCAGTAACAAGGCAATAACGGTAATGTACACAATAATGCACACAACAATAGCATGGAGTCGCGCTAGCGATATATCTGTGTGGGCAATAACGATAATGTACACAACAAAACGATAATATAATATACACAAGAATTGTATGGAGTTGCGCTGGCGTTGTAGATTAGCCGACGCGCGTGCGAGTGTTTAACGTGTTGGCAACAAAATCTATTGTGGTTGAAAAAGCAATGTTGGCAGATGTGAAAATCGTCTGCTAGTGACAGCTAGTGCATGCAGCGCAACCTAGTGGCGATTCTGCTAACGACTGTCGGCGCATGCGCAGTAAATAGCTTCGGACTTAGAATTTGGCCGGCAAGTGCTACGGGACTCTTTCTGAAGAGGAGCCGTATTAGTTTATTTCACTACAATTGTGGTATTTGTTATTTTTTTTTGTAGAAACTAAAATCCATGCAACTGCAGTCAAATAGGCATGCCATCACATCATTTATTCCACGTGGGTTCACCCCATCCTTTATCACAGTCACATTTGTCATTGAAATTCAAATTCACAACATTTGGCTTTGAATGGAGGGCCAGTCCGTTTTAAATCGCGTTAACAGTGTTATTTGAATCTTATAAATTAAGGTGTATGTGACATTTTATAAATACTGGCTTAAGAATAGGAGAAAGAGCACCATATGTAGCAAAAAAATAATCCATGCTATAGAGGTTTAATAGGTTAGGCTAGCTCAGCTCAGCAGTTTTAAGAAAATTATGGTTTTGTATACTGCACCCCACTAAGAATTAAACGAAGCTCGCTTTGCTCACATAGCTAGTATGTATCTTACTACTATACTGATGAAACAAGTTAGAGGTGAAGTTAGTTCAGGTTTGCTCTACATACACAGTTTTAAGAAAACTAAGGTTTTATATACTGCAACTCACTAAGAATTAAGTGACAGGAGCAAACTGAGGACGTTTTTATCAATCTCTTATAATGGGTCTTCAGATTTATTCAGTAAACTGGTAGTAAAGACCAGTCAATCTAAATTAATGACGTCCTCAATAGCTCAGTGAGCCCCTTGTCCCAAAGGGGAGGTGCGGAATATAACTTCAAGCTTTATGTGCTTCTAACTTTGTACACACATTGATGTACTGTGGCAATACAGAAGAACTGTTCTTCACTAGGACATTTTGTACATACTTTGCATGAGCAATAGAAGTGACCACCAATCACAAAATTTGCATGGTTGAATGCCATTTCCAAGCTGCAAGTATACAAGGGAGTCTATCATCATATTGGCTGTTGTGTGAATGATTTTTTCTGCTGTTGTCTAGAATTTCAACAAGTCCTGAGACAAAACATGATAAAACACATTAAAAATCATACATATATGTGCCTTTAGTTGTCGCTTGAGCTTCCTACTGTTCAGTGTGTTGCAAATCAATACCATCATGTCTCTTAGTAAACAGTGTGTCCAGCAAAAGACTAACTTTTGCAGAAAATGTCTGCCATCACTCGAGAGGTTGAAAAGAGTCTGAAGAAAAAATCCATTGCGAAAGAACGCAGAATACCACCGAACACTGTCAACTTATCTGAAGAATAAGGGGAAAATTTTAAGCAGTGCCCCGAGTGAAATTCGAAAGAGTTGCAAAAGAGTGGGAAATCCTGATGTCAATAAGTGCATGTTAAATTGGTTTTGCATTTACAGGGCAAAAGCATTCCTTTAGGTGGTTCCTTTGTCTGCTTGAAAGCAGATATTGTTACAATGTCAATTTTAGACATAATTTTTGTAATTCAAATTGTTTTCTTGTCCCTTCAGCTTCAAATTATCCAAGTTCCACTATAGTATAGTTCTACACTAGGAGGAAATTTTGTAGCTACTGCTGTCAAGATTTGTTTCCATTCAAAGAGCTGGTGTATTTATGCAGTTAACATATTGTGGATAGGCAGAATAAGATCTACCTTATTAATTCCAGGACATGAGAGTTGATTATGAAGGAATGTTGGGCCATATGGTATATATTGAGTTTCAGTTTTCCATTTGTATGATTAAATGCCCTTATTAGTCAACAGATCATCTTCATAATCATCATTCCAAGTGTTATTATTACAGTCACAGCCATTCCACTGTGTATCAGCAAGAGCTAATTCAAATTCAAAATGATTTATTCTGCTATTAATTACAGAGATCATAGAATGAAATACTCTGAATTATATGCACAAGGTTTCCAAAGGTTCCAGAAGGGCAAATTTAAATAAATGAATACAGTTTGATTAATATTCTGATGCAGGGTTTTTAGCAGCGCTATATCTGTGATAGTTTTCACATTTCATTAGTTATACAATGAGAACACAGCAGTTTACATTTGTAATAGGAATGTGCTACACTTACATTTTACATATTTTTCAAATATTAGTTCTATATTCCATTTCTAACCAACGAAAGCACTTATATCCTACCGGACTTAGAAGAGAACCTGATATACATAACAGCATGTGCAAGCTGTGTGCATCTGCCACAGATTACAACGTAGTTCTATGTCAGAGGTATTTATTTACTTAAAAAGAACTGTTAGAATATGAAATTTTAGTTCATATTGCATTTAGAAACAGATATACATATGTAATTAATGAAAACTTGTGGTTAACGGTGGTTAAGGTTAATAATTCTCATGAGTTATCAAAGTATGTATGGATTTTAAGGGTAAAGTGCAAATAATTTTACTGGTAATTGAGGACAATGTAATGAGCAATATTACATCAATATTTGCTTCATTTGCGAGCTTATAATTTTACTTATAAAGAGTAGTATGTTTTCAGGTTAGGTGAGTTAAGCAGGTGAGACACAGAGAACATGGTGCAATGTGATAATGAATGGTGTACCGGAAGCTTTCTGCAAGGTCAACGATCTTGTACTATCTAGGCTAATAGATAATGCCTCAAAGTGTGAAGTGAAATGGATAGTAGGTATATATGGTAGCAAAAATACTATCCCTTTTTAAAACGGGTGACAAGAGTAGAACTGAGAACTTAGGCCAAGAGCAGTCTTATCTTCCATCTGAAAAATATTAGAAAAGGCCATGTATAATAGATGTTAAAAATTTATTCAAAAGTATAACATGTTATCTTTAGCGCAAAATGGCTTTAAAAAGGGCAAATCTACTGAAACAGCTATATTTAATTTTTTAGAGAATGTGTATAGTTCATAGATAAGAAAGAACATAATATAGGAATATTTTTAGACCTTACTAAAGCGTTTGATCTAGTTGATCACGAAATAATGTTGGAAAAACTAGAATGCTTTGGTATAAGAGGCGTAGCAAATAGTTGGTTTAGTTCATATTTAAATCAACGTGAACAATTAGTTGAAATAGTGCAAATAAACCGCCATAATCTTACATCTGAAGTACATAGATTGGAAAAAAAAACATGTAACTTGTGGAGTCCCTCAAGGTTCAGTACTGGGACCTTTCTTATTTTTGCTATACATAAATGACTTAGCAAATCATCTACATCCAAATAAGGTTGTACTGTTTGCGGATGACACATCCATAGATGTAATGCAGGTATCGGCAAACATGTACTCAATGAGGCCTTGCAACTATGACGTGTCAGGGGCAGCGCTTATTCTGTCTCCCCCTTCCCCTCCCTCGCAGCCTTAACTGGCACTGCATACACACCGATCACGGGCGAACTGTCCTCTCGTATTTACCTGCGCTTCTAAACATGTCTGTCAAAGTGTAATTTAATACTAAGACTTAAAGATAAATTTCTACGCTTTAGAGCGCATGTAATTATTCCTGGTCTATTAAATTTGATATCTAGAATAGCACTTTGATTATTTCTTCTCTCATCATGTAAGGAACCTAAGGTGTTTGTTGTGCTCTAAAGTTCAAAAAGGCACTCATCAATGGAACATCAAGTGACATTATGATACATGTCATAAGATCACCATACAGTTATAGACAAGCATGTATTCATAAATTTACACCACGATTTAAATTAGCATAACACTGACGTAGTGTCCTTTATTCATTTTATTTTATTTTTTTTTTCAGATCTAGATCGGACGAACCAACTGCAACAGCTCAAAGAGCAATATTCAGATAATACACCTAAGATTAATTCAAATATTACAACTGATAAACAACTTCACGCCAGCTATGCTGTTGCTTTGGAGATTGCTCAGTCACCGAGGTGTTTTAGTGATGGAGATTTCATAAAAAATGTGAGAGTAAAGTTGCCAACATAATTTGCCCTGAACAATATATTTTTAGTACTATTGCATTATCACCACGAACCATACTGAGAAGGATACATAAAATAGGAGAAATAGCCGAAAAAAGACTACAAACCGAGGTCCATGAATTTATAGCCGTTTCTCTCGCGTTGGATGAAAGCACTGACAACGTTGACACAGCACAATTGGTAATTTTCACTCGTGGAGTCACTAACAACCTCTCGAAACAATAATATATGCTTGAAGTCATTCCACTTAGGGAACATACAACAGGGACAGAATTATCTCAAGCATTTAAGAAATATGTAGAAGGAGAGAAACTGAATCCAAAAAAATCTTGTATCGCGATTAACAGATGCTTATTTGCGTGCTATCCTGAGAGTGGCTAGTTGTGATATACCTATCACTAGGTTTTCATGGTACATTGCAAATAGAAGTGAATTGAAATATATTGCTCAAATATCTAGGCCTACCTAAAGTATCGTAGACCACTCGTAGCTGGATTCAAGTATGTGTACGATTCCTTATTGTACTCTGTAGCGAGCGAGTCCAGCACTGACACTGAACGAAGGTCAATGCCATCCCCTGTTCTACATTACGTCATGTGTATTGCAGGTTGCATGCTGAGACGTCACACTCACCCCTCATTGAGTACATGTTTGCCGATGCCTGATGTAATGGGAAATGACAATGATGTTAAGTCTGATATACTGAGCTTAGACCAAAGAATGCAGGAATGGTTTGTACAAATCAGGTTAATAATAAGTAAGAATAAATCTGTAGCCATTTCCTTCAGCCATATTCAGAATACTAATCTATATAAGTCACAAATAAAATTAGATAATGAATTGGTGCATTATAAACCTACTACTAAATTCTTGGGTGTATGGATTGACGAGCACCTGAAATGGAACACGCATGTTGAAAAACTGGCATCTAAGCTACGCCAGCTTTGTTTTATGTTCAGAACCATAAAAATATTGCAAATTTGAACACTTTGAGGAATCTATACTTTGCTCATTTCAATAACTTACTAAAATTTGGAGTGATTTTTTGGGGTAACTGTGATAAAGAAAATATAATTTTTAAAATTCAAAAACGAGTAATCAGAATAATAATGGGAAAGAAACAAAGGGATTCTGGTATCAATTTATTCAAATCACTCCATACATTGCTACTTTCTTGTCTATATATACTACAAGTCCTGATGTTTGTTAGAAAACACTTGGTTTATTTTCATACAAAATCTGAAAAACATAATTATCTCACTAGAAATAGGCATAAACTGAGCACGGTTACACATAATACTTCACTATTCAGCAAAAGTGTAAGACACTCTGGAATTACCTTATATGACAAGTTACCCGATAATATTAAACTTACCACCTCAGAAACTGCATTTAAGCACAAGGTGATACATCTGCTATTGCAACATTGTTTTTACTCAGTTGAAGAGTTTGTAAATACTTTTCCGTGAACCCCTTCTGGGTGTGTAATTTATTATACCTGTATATAATTATTTTATTTGTATTCATGTTTATTCATTTTGATGATACCATGAATTCTTGTAATTCCCAAGGTTGACAATAAATCAAATATAATCTAATCAAATGGTAGCCATTCTTCATTTTGTGGCACACTTACTACCACACAAAAAACATCACATAGTAACTTTTGTGATTGGTTTGTGGGAAATATGCTAGATGAAGAGAAAAAACAATTAACACACTGAAAAGGATACATACTAAGGTACCAATTATCAAAATATCTGCACTTATACTCCTAACAGTCAGAATTTCAAAGTAAGCTCCATATACCGCCCGTCTCGGTAGCATGATGGTTAGCGTGTCTACCTCACATTCCAGAGGTTGTGAGTTCGATCCTCGCTTAGGGTAAGTTATCCAGGTAGAGTTTTTTTCTGAGGTTTTCCTTTATCCTGAGAAGACGAATGTTGGGTAACTTAAAGCTCCATGGACCTCGGGCTAATTTGAGCATCATTTCAACCATTTTATTCATTCACCGCCTGGTATGACACAATGTTGGAAGACGTCAATAACAGAAAAAAAAACTCCATTTACCATCATGACTGAAGTGGCTTAAAGCAAAGGCAGTTGTCTTCTGTGACAAGGGGTCTGGAAAGTTGGTAGCATACTACGAAAAATGTCTACACTGGCACAGCAACTATACACAGAAGTAGCATGTAGGTGTAACTAAATGTTGCAAATAAAATATTTCTGATTTTCTCTGTGGTTTTGGTTGCAACCAATCAGACATTAAAAAAAAGGCCCACATATAAGATAAAAACAAACAGCTTTAAATGTATCATTTCATGTGTTCTTACATGAAACAAAGAAAACATATAAAATGTGGATATTTGTATTGCTTTTAAACACATTCAACAATGACAAGTCATTTAAGCTGTTTAAATGCAAAACTTATAACAAGTTACCTTCTAGTATTCAAAATTTTCTGATCAACTGAAACCATTGCTTTTCTAATAGCAAAGCTTGCCATACATTTACCCAAGGCCACATGGCTAAGATCCAAAGTTAGACCTTTATCAGTTAACAATGACCTATCGTACAACATTAATTTAATCTAGATTAATAATACCAATTTAAAAGCCATAAGCATAGTACACACATATCATATGGCACGAACATAAGTTTATTCCTTTGTTTTTCCACATATTTATATTATCAAATGCTAATTAAAAATTAATTCCACTTATGAGATTACTGTATTAGGACACAAAAACCTGCATAATTTAAATACTAATAAAAACTGCATGAATTGTGGAAAATGTGCATATATTATAGAATTTATACCACCTCCTATGCTAGCTTAATAATTTTTTAACATTTTATTCAACACATGCAGGAGATGTAGCAATATTTCCCCATGACAGCAGCTTTAAAAGCACAATGCCTTCCTTGAATGATTATGTCATTCAATCGAATCACATACTTCTGTGTTTCTGAGATCAGTCTATTTGCAGGTAAGCCTTCCAATCTGTAGAAGTTAAATTCTTTCCTCTATACCAACTGTTCTCTCTTTTAAGTTTATTATACATTTTGAAAAAAATTTAAATTGAACAAGAATGATGCAAAAGATTTTTAAAGGATCATTACTAATTATAATCTGACGCAAACGCTCCTCTCCGTCGAAGACCTCGCCTTTAAGACCTATAAGATCTCGTGTTTGGTATCCGAACTAGCTCTAGCAAGAGGTCCTAATCTGCAAGGTATGCGTGAGTTATGGTAGGAATGGAACCAAACGAAGAATCAAACAACATATCACTTTATTGGTAAATTTCCAGATTTGTAGAGAACTGCCGACGATATTTAAATAGAATGCAACTTCGTAACTTCAACTACAACGTTATAACCAGGGGACGGATTTTGATGACCTAAAAATGCTTGAAAAAATGACCGATAAATTGACTTAAAAATTCAGTGAAAATGACCTAATCATCTTAAAAAATGACCTAAAAATTGGCTTTCCTAACAGTTACTAATCAAAAGTTATAAATTATGATTATAAATTAAAGAGTATGGAATTAATATGCGTACATAATTAATTTTCAACATTAAAAAGTATAAAATAAAAACAAAATTCACGAATTAAGTAGCAATTGAGTATACCTAAAAGAAATTTATTATGAAAAATTAAAATCATACCCTAAATTAACAGCTGTCCACTCCATTGCAGTAAATAACGGTGTACATTCAAAGATTCTCGAATGTGAAGGAATGACGGTTGTCGGCAAGGACATTGTTGCACATCGAGAAACCTCTTTCCACTTCTGCACTTACTACATGAGCATATTTGAATAGTGACAAGTCACTGGGTGTCAATTCCTCTTGTATCTCCACAGATTTAAAACTTTCCCCTAAAAGTATTTTAACTACTGTGCAAAGAGTTTTGTATCCTGGATTTTTTTCTAACACATTTGTAAATTTCTTTAGAATCTTCTTGCCAATTTCACCAGCCACGATGTTCAATGTATCTTCAACTTTTTTAAACTTTCTTGAAGATTTTGAATTATAGATGTGAGACAGAATATTAGAAGACCCCAAAAAAAATCGTTCATGTGAATGTTTGTTAAAAGTGTAATTCGTTTTTTGATGTTGGTATGAGATAATTAAATGACGACAACATGTTGATAAGGTTCATTGTTACGAGCAACTAAGTTTGCACAAAGACGTCACAAACCTTTCTATATTTGATTTTAATATATATGTATAAATATTAGATTTGTATGTGTTCCATAATAAAAGTAGGGGAGGATGATTAGGGATCGCTTCCCTAACGAGAAAGAACTATTTGATGGACGCATGCGCGGATGAATATGAAAAAGGCGGTGTCGCGTCAAACGACGCCAAAAACTGTTCACTCGCGTGTGTATGTTTGAGATGAAAAGACAATCATATTCAGGTAGTGTGAACATGGAACCTTCACCAAACTTTCATCAAACATAAGTTCCACTAAGTGAAAAAGTGTAAAGGTTTTTAACCATTTAGGATGGTGCTGAGAGAAATTGTTTAATACAAAGTATCGATGAAGTGTTAATAAATTAATACATTGTGGTAAAGACACATTGTGTGATATTTCATTCCATCCGTTACCACGACCTAGATAGAAAACGAGTCTCATAGCACAGCACATTCCGTAAAAAAATAATTGCAAAAACAGCACCAAATGGCTTGCCCAACGTGGAACACGAATTTTGGATGGAATGGAAATTACGGGAAATGAACTTACGCGAAATCCAAGTGACGCCATATCATCGCGCCAAAAAGAAAGAAGACGCCATTAGACCATCGTTTGATATCGACATCAGAACACCGATGAACGGATAATCAACGATACATCAGAACACCGATGAACGGATAATCAACGTGGGAAAACACCAGAGATCGTCTAGCGAAGCCAACTGCCCAGGAGACGTACATAACTGGACAAATCAACGAAAAAAAAAGTAGGATCACAAATTTTTATTTTTACATCCAGTTTATTTTCATTTTTATGTTACTGCGAAGCGGCAAAGTAGTGGGACTTTTAACCCTAAGTGAATTGAATAAAGAAACTAAAATGTCGCGAAAAGAGATAGAAACAGGATTAGAGGAAGGGGCAGATAGGCCTAGTTATCTAATAGAACCAGAAAGTGAGGAACAGGTGGCAATAGGAAAAGACCAAAGGTTATTAATGATCATGTTTGAAAGACAAGAACAAAGTTTAGGTCAAAAATGGAACAAAACAAGGTAGAATTAGGTCAGAAAATGGAACAAAATAACGCAGAATTGAGACAGAACATAGAACAAAGTTTAGGTCAGAGTATAGGCCAAAAACTAGATCGGAATAAGGAAGAGATAGGTCAGAAAATGGAGGAAGCGAGAAAGGACTTAGAACAGAAAATGGAATTAGGAAGACAGGACTTAGAACAGAAAATTGAATTAGGAAGACAGGACTTAGAACAGAAAATGGAATTAGGAAGACAGAACTTAGAACAGAAAATAGAATTAGGAAGACAGGAGTGTAAGGAAAATATGAAAGTAATGGAAACTAATTTAAAATTAGTACATAAAAACTTAAATGAAACAAAGGAAGCCTTAGAAGCTAGGATACAAATCATAGGAGATAGGATGGGAAAAATAGAATCAGAAATGAGAGAAAATAAGATTGTATTAGAAGGAGAAATTGGTAGATGTAGAGATGAAATAACAGAATGTAATGCAAGTGTAGACTGTAAGATTACAGATGTAAAAGCAGAAATAACTGAGGAATTAAGGAAAGAGATTGAGGTAGTAAAGAAAGACATTATTAATGAAACTGTAGAACAAATTGTAATTCCTAAAATTAAGACTATGACTGTTGTAGTACATTCGCAACAGGATGCTATAAATGATATGAAACAAACTCACTTAGAAATAAAGAATGATTTAAAATCAATTTGTGAAGAAACGAGAAAAGGAAAGGAAAATTTGGCTAATGTAAATGATGTTGTGAATGCACTACAAAGGTAAGATGATTTAGATGTAAGTAATGTACAAGATGAGAGTTATTTGAATGTTGTACAAAATGTTGACTCACCATACAGAGAAAGAGGTTCACAACCAAACAATGACACAACACACAACACATGTTACACTAACAGCATACTACATGAAATCACACCACCTACATTTGACGAGGAAAAGGGAGACGATCCAAAACTCTTTGTTAAAGAGATGGAAGAGTATTTTAAAGTGAAAAGGATACCAAATGAGCTTAGGATGATGATAGTCAAGAAAAGCTTAAAAAACAAGGAATTAGAATGGCTCAGGTTAACACTCGCTGGTCATGAGTCGTATAGCTCATTCAGAAATTTATTCCTATCAAGGTATTGGGGCCCAGCCAAGGAAAACCAAACTAGGGTAGAGCTAGCGACAGGTAGATATGATCCAACCAAAGGGTTATCGCTAGTCGATTATTTTATGAAAGTAGCCAACCAAGGAAAGCTATTAGACCCTAACCTGTCGGAAGCAGAGCTAATTACCAGCATAACAAGACATTTCCCAGACACGGTGAGAACAGGGTTAATTGTTGCGAGGCCAGTAGATTTTGCAGATATGATAGAATTGCTGACAGCCTTCGAAACACAAAATGGTCGGCCTAATGAGCATAGACATAGGAACGGTCACCCAAACTCACCCATCATAAACCGGAGCACGGCTACAAACAACCAGAATGAGGGAGAATATAGAAACACTAGGAGCACCCATGAAAGGGGGAGAGGGGCACACCATTTCCCACAACCACACAATCATGGCGAGAGGATGGAGAACACAAGACGGCGGTACCACGACACAATACCAAGGGGTGAATTGAGATACAGAACATATACATATGATCGTGGAAGACCAGGAGACCGTACCCATCAAGTGAATCACATACGATTCTGTAGGGAATACTTCAACAACCAAAGACCATCATACAATAGGGGTTCACGCCAAAGGGGCAGAAACCAATGGTACACTGCCAACATAAGACAGCAGGAAGTAGATGAAAATGTGCCAAATAGGGCAGATGTGGCACAAAATACAGAAACAACAACCACCACCAACACTCAGGGAAATTACAACGACCAAGTTCGCCCCAATCGAATTGATGACCAACATAAAACCCAAAAGGTTGACATTTGACATTGACACTATGATGGCTGCTCAAAGGGAATTGACAGAAAAGGAAAAATGCCAATTGGCATTCAGAAGGTTACAGCAAAAGGCTGAAAAAGGGAGAAACAAGGTAAAAAGATTTATCAGGAAATGGTCACCACAAATTGGAGAAAAGGTGCTCTTAAGAAGCCACAAAGCATCCAAGGCATCTGAGAAAAGATCTGGAAAGATGGAACTACTGTACACTGGACCACTGGTCATAACAAAACAGCTGGGTGACCACACGTATGAGCTACAGAATACAAATGGCAAATTGGTAGGAAGATACCATAAAAATAAATTAAAACCATACAAAGAAAGGACCAAATAGTCTTTGCCAACAAATATGTAAGGCAGGAATAGTAGAGATGATGGAAAATAACAATTTTTAATGGGTTACTTATAGAAAATTATGTTCAGATTTGAAAATACAACAAAAAAAAAAATCAACATAGTCATTGGCTATATTGACCACAAACAGCATTGTCAACAAAGACAGATGAGGACACTAATTGTCATTAAAGAAATGAATTATAGCGACGGAAAACAATGTGTTTTTGACATAAGGATGTCAGGGACAAAAATAAAAAGGAATCAATTGTGATGACAAAGATAAAATATTTCGACACAAAGATGTCGAGGGTGAACTGAGAAGAAAAATAATACAATTGCAGAATAATTATAAGTATAGAAGTTTTCTCTTATAGAGATAAGAGACAAAGAGGTGACAATTAGTGAAGTAAGAAAAACCATAATCAGAAAAGCAATGCCCATGAATTAAGATGGATATGGCCAATGCTAAACTCGAAGAAATGTTGAACCAAATAATAATGAATAAGAACCCAATAAAAAAATGGTACCATTAGTAACATCAGAGTTTAAGAACCAACTCAACGACCTGTCTACACATAATAAGACATTACAAGACAAAGAAGGCAAAGAACTGAATAAAATAGTTGCCATAAATATGATGATAATCATTAGCTCAAAATTTGTATCCTGTTTTTCTCTCCTCATAACAAGGAACATAAGTCAAAAGCCACATAATAAACCATGATACACTTAAATTATATTTGTGTCAATGTCAAATGTACAATAACTGGGTATGTGTTGTATAAGAACTGAATATGTGTTGTATAATAACTGAACATATGTTGTACAATAACTGAATATGTATTGTATAATAACTGGATATGTTGTATAATAACTGAATATGTTGTACAATAACTGAATATGTATTGTATAATAACTGAATATGTGATGTATAATAACTGAACATGTATTGTGTAGTGACTGAATATGTGAAATTTATAAAGACATGCTGTGTCATACCAAAACAAAAGACAACAACAAACAGCGAAGAAGACTAAAAAAAAAAAAAAGTATTGTACAAAGTGATTGTATCAGACGAATAGGGGGAAGTATTGTATTGTGTTTCAAGATTGTAAATATAGGTGACAACTTGAAAAACAAAACAAGGGGCATGTGAGACAGAATATTAGAAGACCCCAAAAGAAAATCGTTCATGTGAATGTTTGTTTAAAGTGTAATTCGTTTTTTGATGTTGGTATGAGATAATTAAATGACGAAAACATGTTGATAAGGTTCATTCTTACGAACAACTGAGTTTGCACAAAGACGTCACAAATCTTTCCATATTTGATTTTAATATATATGTATAAATATTAGATTTGTATGTGTTCCATAATAAAAGTAGGGGAGGATGATTAGGGATCGCTTCCCTAACGAGAAAGAACTATTTGATGGACGCATGAGCGGATGAATATGAAAAAGGCGGTGTCGCGTCAAACGACGCCAAAAACTGTTCACTCGCGTGTGTATGTTTGAGATGAAAAGACAATCATATTTAGGTAGTGTGAACATGGAACTTTCGCCAAACTTTCATCAAGCATATGTTCCACTAAGTGAAAAAGTGTAAAGATTTTTAAGCATTTAGAATGGTGCTGAGAGAAATTGTTTAATGTAAAGTATCGATGAAGTGTTAATAAATTAATACATTGTGGTAAAGAAACATTGTGTGATATTTCATTCCATCCGTTACCACGACCTAGATAGAAAACGAGTCTCATAGCACAGCACATTCCGTAAAAATAATTGCAAAAACAGCACCAGATGTTAAACAACCAAAGTTTAACTCGATATAAGCTAACTGCCCCTCTAATTCACTATCATTAAACAGCTGTTGGACTACCTCAGTCGCTCTAGCATTTTCTGAGTCAAGGGAATTTACAAAGTACTTCACTATTTGAAAATGTTCACAAAAATAAAAACAAGCTTGTAGCCATGAGCCAGATCGTGTTGTTATTGGTTGTGGAGGTAACGGAACACCAGGGAAATGAGATTTGAAATTTTCTCTGCATGCGGAGGATTTGAAAAATATATTTTTAGTATTTGAAATAAGCGCATCTACTTGCGGAAAGTATGACCTCACTTCTTTCGCCACTCTGTGTAAGGCATGTGCCAAACAGGTTGCATGTATCATTCGTGGATAAAAATTCTTGATTGATTTTGCCGCTTTAACCATATAAGGGGCGGCATCGGTAATAAAAAGCAGCACGTCCTCATACCGGATCCCATTCGGCCAAAGCAATGACATGGAATTAGCGAACAGAATACATATGCTTGAATGATTTACTTTCTTTAACACTTCAGAAGTTAGCAAAAATATTTTACCTGGTCCATTCAGCTCTAGCGTCCCTACTATTGCATTGGCTACGAAGCAACCTTCACTGTCCGTGCTTTCATCAATGAAGACATATATTTTCTTTCCTGTGACGTGCTCTCTTACATTTCGCATAGTTTCTTCGCAGCAAAATGGAATGTAAGTCTTTCTTAATGTTGACATTTCCGATAAACAGCGCCCCATGTGATGTTCCAGAAAGTTTTTCAGCTTAGCGTTATTTAGCTTTTTTAGAGGAATATTTGCAGACACAAACACGTCACATAACTCCTTAAAAAACTCGGAACCTGTGCCAACATTTGATCCTACACTCTCAGAAATCAGCATTTGCACATTATTGGGCTTCTTAAGAGTTTTCCACAGCCCGGTTATGTTTATCACGTCCGATATGCTGCTGCACTGTAAATCGTTTCTCAGCTGCTACCTTAATTCCACAAGGCTTACAAAATAATATGGAACCATCTGTAGAAAATACTTCCTCCCCAAACTGGTTTACAATATTCTTTAATCTTGTTGCAACACTGGGCTTCACTTTTGGCATAATTGTATGGCACACCTAGATGCACAACTACATTATTACAAATCGGCTAGTTCACTGACCCATGTGCACAGTTGCAACTCCAAGAAGTGCGAGGCAATGAAAAAGGGAATTCCCTTACGACAAATGGAACCCTGGCGGTCAAGAGTTGTCACTGCAAGAGATGACGAAATTGAAACATAATATGGGTTTCAACTCCAAGCAGTGAGAGGCAATGAGAAGGGGAAGTCCCCTACGACGAATTTAACCTAATCGGAGCCCACGCGGTCAAGACTCAGGTCATTACAAGAAATGACGCAATTTAAAAATTATTAATGTCCCAATATGTTTAAAAATGACCGGAAAATGCCTTAAAATTTAAGAGGTAGACCTGGAACTTAAAAATTCAATGCCACAACTGGGATTTGAACCACAGACCTTCCGCTTGCCGGGCGGACGCTCTAACCACTGAGCTATTGTGACAAACTGCCAGAATGGCATTAAATTCTCAACTTGGCAACGAGTTTGTTTATATGGCTTTGAGAATGAGCTGGACACAGCTTGAAACCCCAGGGTTAGCACCAAAACAATAAGATAAGTGAAGTTTTTAGTTTCTAATTTGTTCTTACTTTAGAATCTTGTTGCTTCACTGTTAATAGCTTCAATTTTTCCTTATTAAACATTAGTTCTTTTACTTTGCTTAGAAAGGTTTTCGACATTACATATTTTACATGTAAATTATATATTTACTCATGCAACCCTGACTTTAACTGTATTTCTCATTCTGCATTATTTCCTGATATTCTTTTCCACTGTTGGTGGGCAAATAAAATGTTAAATTACAATTGGAAAGTTTCTCTAGTTTATCATCTTGAAACTCCTTGTCAAACAGATGACCACAAACAACTATGCACAGTTAACAGTCTATAGGTCATTTAGGACTGTTAGGGTTGCTCTGGGTGGCTCAGTTGGTTAGAGGCTGGCCTACTGATCCCAAGGTCAAGGGTTCAAATCCAGCCAAGACCAATGTTTTTAAGTGTCCTTAAAAATTTGAGCTCCATGTCAGTAGGTTTACTGGCATGTAAAAGAACTCCTATGGAATGAAATTCCAGCACACCGGCAATGCTGATATGATCCTGGCAACTGACAGTGTGGTTAAACAACAAAATAATATTTATTTTTGTTTTTACAGACTGTTAGAAAAGTCTTCTCTCATTAATGCCTATAGATCCTGCATTTCCAATCCTCAAACAAGTTTATAGAATCCTCTATGACATCTCTCTAATTGTATGTTCTCGTATCCTAACCCTAATTAGTTGCTTCATACAGAGATTATTCAGCAACCTTCACTGTACCGAATCCACAGCAGTTTTCTTCAGAATGACCAGAAGTTCCTTTATTATTGTCAGTGCTACAGCATAATTAAAAAAACGGATTTTATACCACCGCTGAAAATGTTCTATTTGTGTAAACAAATAAAATGATTAATGCCTAACGCAAAGCTATAACGCAGGAGGCTGAACAATAAGCATCCCAATAGCAAGTTCAAGCATCCCAATATTAAAATAATAAGCTTGATTATCTTTTAACTGCCTAGCATTACTTAGCTGCTTTTCTTTTTATTACCTGGAGAGGTGTGTGGAAAGAAGTGTGGTCACTTTCATAGGTCCTAAATACATTATAATTAGAATACAAACAGCTGCTTCCAATCCTGAAAATGTCCTAACAGGAGATTTGGATTTGGATTTGGTTTAAGGGCGCTCAACTTCTAGGTCATCAGCGCCCTTAACAGACTCATGGCAATTGCCAGACACAAATTTCACTCAAAAAACAAAAACGCCAGCAACAACAAAAGTTTACAAAGGCAAAAATCAGTGGCAATAGCCAGACATGAAACAAGGTGACAAATACGTCCAAAAGCAGAACAAGATAATTAAAAAATTCAAATCCTCAAACCTATATTGAACCCCGCCAAAAACTCAAAAACTCTATCAACCGCCGTCGCGTCGTCCGCCAGGACCTCCGCAAGTCCGGCAGGCAGCCGCAGAGAACCCCGAAGGTGCGCTAGAGAGCAACACTCCAGCAGCACGCGGCGAACCGACAAAACGCCGTCACACAGCGGACACAGAGGCGCAGGATCCCCTTCAAACAGGCAACCGCGCGAAAAATTGCAGTGCCCCACTCCCAATCGAGCCAAACCAACCTCCTCGCGACGAGATGCGCGACAGGAAGCCACCCAGCCCACCGGAAGTTCCCTCACCTCTCTAAGCCCACCACCGCGGAGAGCCGACCACTCGTCGTACCAGGACGACAGCACCGCTCTCCGCACCCCAAGCCCGAAATCCCCCGAAGCAACACGTGAGACGGCAATACTAGGCTCTGCAGTTCCCGTCTCCGCTGCCAAATCTGCCATTTCACTCCCAGGCAAACCCACGCGACCAGGAATCCATGCACACACCACGCCAACACCAGAAGCGTGCAAAACATGGAGGGAATCCTGGACACGCTGCACAACAGAGTGGGGGCCGTACAACTGACAAAGGCTCCGCCGCGCACCAAGGGAATCGCTCAAAATCAGTCAGCCGCCCAACCTACGACGGCGAACACACAAAAGGGCTCGACAAATTGCACAAAGCTCCGCATCAAAAATGGAAGTGCTATTTGGAAAACCGAATGTACATGGTTCGGTTCCATAAACATAAGCACATCCAACACCGCCGGCGTTCTTTGATCCATCGGTGTAAACACATCGACGGTCAGAGTAGCCCAACAAAAATTCCAAGAAACACGTGCGGACACTTGAAACAGGCATCGCGGACCTCCGGCGCACGGCCATCCCAAGATCCACACGGGGCGCACCAGACAGCCAAGGGGGGCAAAGTCTCTCGCCCCTGGCGAACATCACAGGCAGCCCCACTCCAAGCCCCACCAGGAGCCCCCGGAAACGGAACACCGCAGGCCCCAGACTAAGGGAGCCACCTCTATATCGTTCTCCCAGCGTGGCGGTGAAAAAAGAAGCGAACGCCGGGTGCCCAGGCATACATCCAAGCGCACAACAACAACTTGCCAAGAGAATCTCACGCCGATATTGCAGAGGAGGCTCCGCGGACTCGGCGCAAAGGCCCACCACCGGGCCTGCCGGAAAAGACCCCGCCACAACGCGGACGCCCACATTATGGACCACGTCCAATCCTCCCAGCACAGATGGTCGTGCCGACGAACAAACAATACACCCATAGTCCAGCTTGGATCGGACCAATGCGCGATACATTCGCAACAAAATTGTCCGATCCGCTCCCCACGATCTGCCATTCAGCACCCGCACAACATTTAGGGAACGGTCGCATCTCGCTCCCAGCCGTGCAATATGCGACGACCAACCAAGCCTCCCGTCCAAGATCAAACCCAGGAAGCGCGTCTCCCCCGCGAAGGGAAGCGAATCCGGACCAAATCGGAGCGAAGGTGGCAATCGTCTCCCACGGCGCCAGAAACCAACGCAGACTGACCTCTCAGCTGAGAAACGGAAGCCGCCCCTCACGCTCCACTCTCCAAGGCCGTCCAAACACTGCCGCAGGCGGCGCCGCAAGAACGCCGCGCGCCGAGAAGTGCAACAGACAGCGAAGTCGTCCACGAATAGGCACGACGAAACTCCAGGCAGAACACATCTCCAGATGGAGCCAATTGCCATAGCAAAGAGCGCGACACCCAGCACCGAACCCCGAGGCACTCCCTCCTCCTGAACAAAAGAACCAGAAAAAACCGAGCCGACCCTCACTCGGAAAAAGCGGTCCTTCACAAACTCCTGAATGAAAAGTGGCAGGCGTCCACGCACGCTCCAGGCACACAGGGAACGCAGAATCCCCGCTCGCCAGCACGCATCACAAGCCCTCTCAAGACCGAAAAACATGCCAACGGTTTGACAGTTCTTCATAAAGCCGTCCACCATCCGTGTCGACACTGACACAAGACGGTCAACAGTTGAACGGCGTCGCCGAAAACCACACCGGATGCCAGCCAGCAGGCCACGACCCTTCAACCACCACACCAATCGTCCATTGATCATGCGCTCCATCACCTAGCAAACGCAACTGGTGAGGGAAACAGGACGATAGCTGGAGGGAAGATGACGGTCCCCTCCAGACCTCAAGACGGGAACAACGGCGGCCCCCCACCAATTTTCCGGGAGCACACCGTCAACCCAAACACGACTATAGACCTCGAGCAGGAACGCCTCACCTTCAGGAGAGAGCCGCTGTAACACCTGCACATGAACACCGTCCGGTCATGGTGCTGAACATCGCGAAGATTTCAGGGAACGCTCCAGCTCCGCCATGGTGAAAAGGCGACTGCAATCCTCCACGTTTCCAGAACGAAACGTGAAGCCTCGAGATTCCACCCGAGTCCCAAATGGAAGGAACTCGGTGGAGCAGCCCTCCGAGCCAGACACCTGCGCGAAAGCACTGCCAAAGGCATTGGCCACCCCAAATGAATCAACAACAGCTCCCGTGGCCGTTCCCGGTCTCGCCATCGGTATTTGGGTCGTTTCAGCCGCAACACGCCCCAATCCATCCCACACAACCGAGGAAGGCGTGTGTCGGCCAAACGAAGCCACAAATTTGCTCCATGATGACCCCCTTCTCTCCTTAATGACCTGTCCGGACCCCGCGCGCACCCTCCTGCACTCGATCAGGCCCTCCAAAGCAGGGTGACGCTGGAAAACCCCAAGTGCACGCCCTCGAGCACGAATGGCACCCCGACACTCCTCCGTCCACCAGGGGACGGGAAATCGACGGGGGTGTGCAGTCGACCGCGGAATCGATTGTTCAGCAGCAGAGAGAATCGTCTCCGTGAGCTGCCGCGCCAAATCATGCACTGAGCCGTGTTCGTTGTACGCAAAGGCAGCCAACTGGGTGCAGAGGCTCCAGCTGGCATGGTCCAAACGCCATCCGGGCATACGTGTGGAATACGCATGCTGCGTCAAGAGACTAATAAGACATGGGAAGTGGTCACTAGAGTGTAAATCAGAGATGACATTCCATTGTAAGGAGACTGCCAACTGAGGTGAACAAACTGCAAGATCAAGGTGTGAGAAGGTGCTGTGGGAGTCCGAAATGAATGTAGGCTCTCCAGTGTTGAGGAGAGCTAGGTTGTGACTGTCCAAGAAATCGGAAATGAGTTTACCTCTCGCACAAGCGCGACTTGAACCCCAAAGTGTGTGTTGCGCATTGAAGTCTCCCACCAACAGAAACGGTGTTGGCAACTGGGAAACTAGATCTTCTAAATCAATGTGCGTGAAGTCATGGGACGGAGGCAAATAAACATTACAGATGGTGAAATGTATGTTTGGCAGTTTAATCCATACAGCAACTGATTGTATATCAGAGTGCAAAGGTAGAGTTTGCATATATACGTCATCTCTGACAAGTATCATAGCGCCGCCATGTGCCGGTACACCCTCTTCTGGTGTAACATCACACCGTACTGGGGTGTATCGCCTTAGATGGAAAGCGTCTCGAGGACGCAGCTTAGTCTCTTGCAAACATGCGACCAGAGGTTCGTTTTCTTTGAGCAAGAGCTCAAGTTCTGGCCTTTGAGTTCGAATGCCACGTACGTTCCATTGTAGGATAGCCATATTGCATTGTGTATGGGATAGGTAATTCCAAGGTAACTCTTCATTACTTTGGAGCAGGCGGTTGTCGAACTAATTTAGCCCTTTTCTCTCTTGGGCTGACGTTTTTTTCGGACGCTTTTTCGCGCCTCTTTTCCACTGGGGGTCTCCCAGTGTGGGCAGATTGGTCCAAATCCATGTCCTCTGCCGAGGACGTGCGTCTTCCCATAGCAAACTTGGGTTCGAGTGTCTCGAACCGGTTGCTAATGGGCACCGGCGAAGATGAAGGACGCCGGTCTGAGTCCACCCCTGAAGATTCCCCAGAAGAGGATCTTCGAGGAGATCTCCTTGGACTCTTATATCCCTTTGATGTACTGGGATGAGCCTTATCTTCCTTGAGGAAATGGTTTTTTGTGTAGTTCTTTTTAAACTTTATCGGCGAGGCATTGTAAATAATAGGTTTGCTAGTCTTCTGTGTCGAGTTTGGCATTTTCGTTGGTGATCGAACAGTTGAAATTTTTTCACCAACAGATTTTGTACACGTTGATACAGATGTGCGCGCTGATGTTGAAGGCTTTGGTATAGAGCCACGGGCAACAAGTGTTTTTTCAGAAATTGTTGCCCCATTGAAATCGCTGGTCTGAGTTGCGATCTCTCTGCTCGCTACCGCTTTAGCTGCAACTGAGCTATAGGTTCCGGATCTGGGAACAGAGGGTTGGCGTAGACGCAAGAGCTTCCGGGCTTCTGAGAAGGGCACCTTCTCTTTAACCCGTATCTCTTGGATCGCTCTTTCCTCTACAAAGCGGGGGCAGTCTCGGGAACTAGATGGATGTTCACCTCTGCAGTTCACACATGAAGGAGCTGTAGTACATGCACCATCGTGGGATTCATCTCCACATTGAGGGCATGTAGCTAGTCCCTTACAAAGCTCACTTGTATGTCCAAAGCGCTGGCACTTGAAACACCTGAGTGGGTTCGGGATGAACGGCCTAACTTCGATGGATTCATACCCTGCCTTAATCCTTTGCGGGAGATCTACCCGATCAAAGGTCAGGAACAGGGTATTAGTTGGCTTTAACTCACCACCTTCTTTACGTTGAACCCGGTAAACGCGTATGACGCCTTGCTCCGTCAGATTCTCTTGAATCTCCTCATTGGATAATCCTTCCAATGCACGGGTGTTTATCACACCGCGCGAGGAGTTCAAGGCTCTGTGCATCTCGACACGTACAGGATAACTTGCTAGCATGTTCGCTTTCAGTATCTTAGCTGCCTGGGTAGCTGAATGTGCTTCAACCAGGAGCGTGCCATTTCGAGATCTAGTGCATGACTTGACTGGACCAGCAATGTTATCTAAACCCTTTTGTATAGTAAATGGGCTCACCGATAAAAATTTCTTATCTCCCTCAGTTCGAGATATAACTAAGTAGCGAGGGCCACTCGACTCTGCTACTTCCTTTACACTTACTTTAATTGGTTTTGTTTTATGAGTTTTCGTACTCATGGCGCATTAATCTTCCACCATTGCAAATGTCTCCGATGGCATGCTCACTTCCTGGGTGCCACCCCGGCTTAGGTGAGAGTCGTGGCCTGGACCTTGCTCACCCTAGGGTCTCACCTCCCAATGTATAGACAGAGGGACCCAATCGCCTTCAGGAGTGCATCAGCTCATGCAATGGCCCCTCCCCGGGACTGACCTTTATCAGCGGATACGCACACAGATCCTACATGATAACCAGGGGCTGGGACTTACTCGATTACCCAGTCACCCCTTGCGTCACCCCATCCTCCGACGACCCGCGCGTAGGTTATCCATCAGACTGTGTACAGGGAGGTAACAGGTGGGAGGTCAAACACAAAAGTGGACCAAAGTTGATTGGGCGTTTGGCATGTGCCCTCTCACCTCTTGGAGGAACCCAATCGAGAGTATGGCTTGGGGCCCCGGGTACGCCAAACCCGTACCTACCGTAGTAGGAGCCCCTGGGGGAGTTTGATTTCGGAGTCCTCTTCTCCTAGATGAGTCGTCAACCAAGACTAACGAGCCCCATCTACCCGTTTGGAATGTTCTTTGCTTCCCCTCACCTCTTGCCTACCAGTAATCAAACTGACACTTAGTAGGCCGTCTGGCTCAGGTACTGAGCCCCTCCGCCACGACAAGGCGACACTCCTTCGGAGGGGCCTAACAGGAGATACTGAGTACATTGATTATATGACACTTCTAATACTAGCCTCTGTCATTTTTATATAGCTCTCAGTAAATGATGGCGGACAAGGTTTAAGATAAACAAATAGTGCAACCCCTTCTAAACTCAAATTACGAGGGGCCTTCTATAATGAATTACACATTAAAAAAAAAAAAGAAAAAGAAAAGAATAGTACGAACCTTTATGCCTTGGCAGGTATATCTACTTTCTCACTACAGTCTCCAATAAGCTATATACACTTGCACCACCATGTGGTAACTTCTGCAGGCCCCCCAGGAACCACTTCTTTGGAGTTTATTGTACTCACCTCAGGACAGCTGCTTGCAGTTCCTGTAAGTCGGCAAAATGATGTCCATCTGAGACCCACAACACAGGGGCCATGCATGTGTGCCTCACATGGTGCCGTACAGAACATCTTTGGCAGTGGGGGAGGGGGGGCCTTCCTTTATGCTTCCATTGCATTGATTGAGATTTGGTTTCTGGCTTATGGTAGAGGAGCCAGAAACTCGCCAGTCATGTGCTTGGACATGAAGCCTTCTGGATCCTAGTTATGGCTCTGGATATCACACATTCTTGCACTGTAGCTTTTCACTGCATCCAGGGATCTGGCAGAGAACTTCTCCAACTTCAGGTGTTTGAGCACTATGTGGTGCAGAGTGTTTCTGGGAAGTCCTTTGGTAGTCTCCAGTTCCATGAACGTGATGTACTTGTTCTGATTAAGCCACTCCACTCTTGAAATGTTGACTGGTGGTGTCACAGTCACAGGCCTTCCCGAACTGATTCCTTTCTCCGTTTATGTGCACCACTTTTCCAACCATCCACCCAGTGGTAAAAATTTTTCAATACTGTGCAGACTCCCCACACACTGCCAGCAATTGCCTGTGAATATCCACAATGGTTACACCCTCTTACCACAGAAACCATGTAATCCAGGGCTGTCCGTAATGATCACACTCCATGGTGTCCGCTCACGTAATGAACAACTGTTGAAGAAATGTGCTGCAGTGTGCAGTGATTTCACTTCTGCAACAACTGTTGAAGAAATGTGCTGCAGTGTGCAGTGATTTCACTTCTCTGCAACATCCTGCCACCAGTGGACAGACGAAGTACTAGTAACTTGCAACTGTCATGATGAGCCAAATAGGAGACCAAGAGTGATGGAGAAAGTGTAATTTATCATGGAATGCCCCTCGTATATCCAGAAAAGAAGAATGGCTAAGAAGACATGATTAGGTTCAATGTGGCACATAAATTAACGAAAATATATCTCATTTCCCCTGTTCTATTGGAATACCTTTTCATAAGATTTACTTTGTTACTGAGAAATAATTTCACACTACTATTTTGATTACTATATTCATAATGTCAGGGATCCACCCATTCTAACAAAATAAAGATAAAATACATATTATGCATATTCCTGCTTTGGTATGTCTGTAACATGTTAGATTATGAAAAAGGTTTTCTAAGCTTAGAGGGAACTCACTAAATAAAAACAATGAACTACTTTTATTACATTAAATTTGTTTGATTACATTACATACAAGAACATAACATTATATTCCATAAATATTTTCGAAAGCACTTACTGCATCCAAGAAGAACTTTCCTTTACGTTCAATCAGAACATTACTCCTAATACGCTTATTTGCTTCGGCATACTCGTCAACTGTAAGTCTTGGTTTTCTACCTGCAAAACAACAGTATCAATAAAAGTACATGGATGTTTAATATGGCAAAAAAAATTGCTAACATGCTAAGGCTGTCCTATTTTATCTGCATAGGTCAGCTCTGTATACAAGATGGTATCCAAAATATTCGGGACTGGTGCTGCCATCTCAACAGTAGTTACAGTATAGTTTTTTAATGATAGGGGCAACACTAATATATCTGATGAGCAGAGACCAGAACTTAGGCAGGATGCCTTTTTAAATGTGTCAAATCTATCTTCAATTTGAAAGTGCTGTACAAATTATAGCTTTGTGATTGAAATGTCATACTGTTATGTGCCTTTTTAAATATAAATGCCTATTTTTAGAAATAAGTGCTTTTTATTGCCTTTATCTCATTATTTATCTATTATTTATTATTATTAAACATTTCCTTCAGGTACATTTTATTTCAATAACTGTTGGTCTGTGACAATGAAAGTTACTTTGCCAAATGTATATTATTGTCTATAAGTTGCAGACAATATAGTCGTCCTTCATTCAGTACATTATTTTCTTTGCAACAATGAGTACTGCTGCACAAATAAATGTATAGATAACAGAAAGCGTTTTGAATTATTGCTTGTGTTCATTTTAGAAGGCAATAATGAGTATTGGTCTAACTTTGTTTTTCTTTCAGTTTTCATTACGAGGACGTTGTAGCTAGCAGCAAGATGCTAAAATTCAGTGTTACTTTGCGCAGTAAATTACAAAGTTAGATTAATACTTTTGGATCTGATGTATTTTGTACTGACAGTAAAATACTCACATGCAAAATATGTGAGCAGTCAGTGAACTACAAAAAGAACTATTTTATAACGCAACATATCGGCACAATGAAACGCAAAATTGCACTTTCTGAGGCTACTGGGAAGAAGGTTTCTTTGCTTCCAACACTAATTGCAACATTGAGTCAAAAATCCCAGTTTGCATTCGACTTATGTAAAGCTTTCCTCAGTGCTGGAATCCCTTTGTGGAAATGACAGAATTCTACATTATTGCAACCTTTAAAGAAGTTGGTGAAACTTGTGGATGATGCAGTACAAAGACTGGACAGTGTATCAGGGAAACAGGGTTCATTAGTTAGCGAAAAGTTTTATCGAAAAATTGTGATCTGGATAAGCCTAGAAACATTTAAAAAATTCTACAAGGTGACAATCCTGTTGCAGTTGAAATGGATCCTACAATGATGCTATGTTTTAGATTTGCTCCAGTATCCTCTGTCGATGTTGAATGGTCATTTTGTCATATAAAAAATGTTATCTGACAGGAGACTCAACATGACCCCAGAGAACTCAAAAAAGCATTTGGTTGTCATATGCAACAAAAAAGGCACTGCAATACGCTTGCCAGTTTAAAAAAATTCATTTTGGTGTCAATTACAACACTAGCATTTTGTTTAAAACTTTGAAGTTCTTTCAAATATGAGGATCGTGTTATTGAATAGTGTGATCTATTAAATAAATGGGTTTTTCTAATTGCCGTTTATTGCCTGTTTTAGTATTTATAATGCCTTTTTTCCTGCATATTTTAGCTATTTATAATGGCTTTTTGCCTGCCTATTTTGATGATTTATAATGCCTAAATTTCCGGTCTCTGCTGATGAGTGAGTGTTGAAAGTTTTATGCCGCTGGGTAGATGTGCTGAGATTCTACAGTACTTTTCATGATACTCTGTGTGTAGTGTGTGATGATTTACGATGGATCCAAGATTAGAACAGAGAGTGTGCATCAAATTCTGTGCAAATCTCGAGGAAAATACTACGGAAACCTTCACAATAATTAAACAAGTGTTTTGAAGGCAAAGCACGAGCTGTATGTGTGTGTTTGAGTGGCATGCTCAGTTCAGGCCCAACCGTACAGCTACTTAATACAAAGCTCACATCAGTACACCTGACATTGTTGTCAAAGTTCAAGACCTTTTTAATAAGGATAGGCGTAAAACCATTGAAGACCAACAAATTTAACTGATGAATTGGGCATGCATTGTGCCAAGAATCCTGACTGCTGATCAGAAGAAACAGTGTGTTGAAGTTTGCACGTAGCATTAGGCCGTATCTGATGACCCAACCTTCTTGTCCAGGGTCATCATCACTAGCAATGAGAGCTGGATGTACGCTTATGATCTTGAGACAAACAATCCTCCCTTTTTGAAGTTTTCACTAAGAAAAAAACCACTAAAAATAAAATTAAATTTTGAGGGTCAACAATTACCAGAAACAAAGGAAGCTAAGTATTTAGGAGTTACATTTGATACCAAACTTACATGGACCAAACAAATATAAAATGTATTACAAAGAGCAGAGAGGCTACTTTCACTATTAAAACGTCTAACAGGAATGAAGTGGGGATGTTCCAGAGCAACTCTTAACACAATATACAATGTATATATAAAGCCATTATTTACTTACTGCAGCGAAGTTCTTGTAACAGCAAACACAAAAAAAATTCAAATCTTTCAAAACCAAAGTCTGAGATTAATTACAGGTGCTATCAAAACCACACCAATAGCAGCTATGGAAATACTAACCAACCAATACCCCATTGAATATGATATAGAAAAAGTGGCTCTTATTAAACACGAAAAGTTGATCAGACTCCCATTCAATACATGGCACAAGAGAAATTTTACACATACACTAAAGACTCAGGAGAGCTTCCTTTCTAAAATTCAAGACATCAGGAAGAATGTACACTTTTCTAATTCAAAGGAAAACTTCATATCTAAAGTCAATCTGACACATACATTAGACATCACATATTATTTACACCTGACAGAAGAAGTTAAGAAAAGTGACACTCCAACTAGTGTTCTAAAATTATTGGCATTAGAGACAATCCATACTAGATTTCCAGAACACGAATGGCTCCATATTTATACTGATGGATCATTGATATCAAACCAAGATGGAGCAGGTGCTGGAGTCACATGTCACCTCTTTTCCTACTACAAATCTTTAAGTTATGGAAGTACTAACTTTGATGGAGAAATTGAAGCATTTCGAATGGCCCTACAAAATCTTTTGTACAGAATTTCACATTTTCAGCAAGCAGTTATTCTCTCAGATTCCAGGGCAGCAATTATAGCAGTTGCTTCCAAGTTGTTACCAAAAAACCAAACAATTATAGAATGTTGGAAAATTCTTACCCATCTAACAGCGCTTCAAAAACACCTAGTCTTCCAATGGATACCAGCTCACTGTGGACTGAGTGGTAATGAGAAAGCTGATTTTCTTGCAAAAAAGGGTACCAGCAGTGTACAAAAATCTATAGTTAATTTACCATTTTATGCAGCTAAAAGATTAGTCAACTCTGAATTCAAAAAAACTATTGCAAAATACTACTATGAAAAATCAATGAATAAAAGATGGGAACAACCAAACATTCAAACAGTAATTCCTGAGAGGTAGAACTGGAACTTAAAAATTCAATGCCACAACTGGAATTTGAGCCACAGACCTTCCGCTTACCAGGCGGACGCTCTAACCACTGAGCTATTGTGACAAACTGCCAGAATGGCATTAAATTCTCAAACCAGTTCGTGTTTCTCCTGGTAAACCACAAAGGCAGTCTCACATCAGAGACAAATTACCCCAATGGTGACTATTGTAAGTACTTTATAGCCCAGGATTAAATAACCTTCAGATGGTAATTATTATTTATTTATGCCAACAAACTTACTGTTGGTGTTTTTAAACACACAAGCCGTGTGTGGGCAAAGTTTTGAGAGGTAGAACTGGAACTTAAAAATTCAATGCCACAACTGGATTTGAACCACAGACCTTCCGATTACCGGGCGGACGCTCTAACCACTGAGCTATTGTGACAAACTGCCAGAATGGCATTAAATTCTCAAACCAGTTCGTATTTCTCCTGGTAAACCACAAAGGCAGTCTCACATCAGAGACAAATTACCCCAATGGTGACTTACTATTGTAAGTACTTTATAGTTCCAGTTCTACCTCTCAAAACTTTGCCCACACACGGCTTGTGTGTTTAAAAACACCAACAGTAAGTTTGTTGGCATAAATAAATAGTAATTCCTGAGTATCCTCGAAAAACAGCAGTTGCAACCTTCAGGTTGATTACAGGACATGGTTGTCTGGCAAAACATTTAAACAGAATTGGGATATATTCTTCACCACTCTGTCCTCTATGTGATCTGCAAGAGGAAATGGATCGAGACCACCTTCAAATATGCCCGGCCACTTTTAGTGCCCCATCCATCAGTGAAAAATATTGGAGAGCAAGAGGATTAATGACTTCATTGTCAGAAATCCAGCATTAGCTAACAACAACATTATTACCAGTGTACTTTATTATTTAGTCCTGTACTTAGTCCTCAACATCCTGGCTCAACATTTGTTTTCTACTGCACAGCGTGTATTTATGATTTTTTTGAGTCAACAGTTGTCGCCCATACATAAGTGAATACAATTTTGCATCCTTTTTTTAACTGGATTAACTGACAGGGAGCTTGATGTTGCCCTTTTTCAACAAGACTCTGCAACAGCTCATACAGCCAATCTTTCAATGAGCATTGAAAGTGTGTTTCAGGACAGAATTATTAGTAGAAATTTATGGTTCCCTTGGTCCCCTGACCTAACCCCTGCAATTTCTATCTCTGGGGTAACTTAAAGCATAAAGTGAACAAGACAAACCCACACATCCTGGAAGAAATAAAATAAAATATCCGTTAGGATATTAGGTTGTCACAGTAGCTTAATGGTTAGAGCACCTGCCTAGTAAGCAGAGGGTCTATGGTTCAAATCCCAGCTGTGGCATTGAATTTTTAAGTTCCAGTTCTACCTCTCAAATATCCGTTAGGAAATTGCCAGCATTCCTCAATGTGAGCTACGGCGAGTGATGGACTACTAAAAACTATTTTGTTGTTTAACGATGCTGTCAATTGCCAGGATCACATCAGCGTCGCCGGTGTGCCGGAATTTTGTCCCACAGGAGTTCTTTTACATGCCAGTAAATCTACTGACATGGAGCTGTCGTTTTTAAGCACACTTAAAAACCATTGGTCTGGGCCGGGTTTGAACCTGCGACTTTGGGATCAGTAGGCCAGCGTCTAACCAACTGAGCCACCCAGACTAACGGCGAGTGATGGATGATTTCCTAAAGAGGTGCCAAAAATGTATGGACAACGACGGTGGCCAGTTTTAGCATCTGCTATAATTATATTGGTAAGTAAGGCCTTTAAATGTAATTTTAAAAATTGTATGGTTTTATCCACGCTGTTCTATGACAGTGGCAGTCGGAGGCAAGCGCAGAGGCCCTGTACAGGCAAAACATAGTGCAGCCAGTTTACAGTCTTTTGGATCACCCGTTACTTGTGAAATCCTTTGAGGGTGTATAAAAAGTACTAAATGATGCAAACTTCCTAACACAATTTTTCAAAGCAGAGAAGATTAGCATTTACCTGCTCTTCCTTTTTGATTGCTCCATGGATTCTTATTCATAACTACATCTCCTGCAGTGACTTTCCCTAGAGGTTTATTAGGACGATAGGGAATCTCTGTTTTGTGCTTCAGGTCCCAATTACCAGCTGCCTCACTGTCCTTGTCTGCTACATTAGGTGATGGATCCAGTACTCGTACTGCAACAACCATACCATAGTTTCATGTATCTTCAGCACTCAATGTGACAGTTAACAGTAGACATCTTTCTTGGAAGTGTTGAAAACAGTGGTGTTGTAATCAAATTCAAAGGTAAGCCGATGCTCCCCATTTATTGTAACATTCTTAGCAATTGGCAAATAAACAGGCAAATAACCTAGGAATACCATGTTCTTATGATATACAAAATTTTTTCTAAGCTTTGAAGTCCGAAACAACTACATGTGAAATTGTACTGTTACTGTTTTTTATTTCATTTTCATAATAGCGATTTATTCCCTCCAGGGGTTTGCCTGAAGGATGAAGTATACAATTTTTCAAGGTTATCACCTTGTACTTTATATCCATACTTTGGAACTCCCCTTCCACAGTTTCAAGTTCTGTTTCAATAAGCAAATGCTGTCCCTTTTGGTATTTTTCCGACATCTTGGTTCTGTAACAGAAAAGCAACTTATTAATGTCTGGTACCAGGAGATGTCTCTGTTTGATCAAGGATAGGAGGAGTTCAATACATTTAATATCAAGTATTTGCTGCAATTCAACAAATATAAATATTCAGAGGCTAAACTTCACTTATCTTTGGTAATTGTGAATTATTTCTAGTGACTACATGCTCAGTAGCAATGTTTATTATAGTCATCATTATGACCCTATGTGACAGATTTTTACCTATCATATTACCAACTACTGAAAGCAAAACGAATTTGTTGGCTAATCAATTGGCAGTATTTCAAAATTCATTAAACGATCCTTATATTTTAAAATAAACATCTTTTCTCAAATGTATGGGTCCATAGATCTAATGGTTAAAAACATTCATCCTTAAAATAATAAAAATTTGTAAAAGTTTTGAAAGAACATGGAATAATATTGGTTCCTCAAAATAAATATAACAAAAATTTTATTCAGCTTTTCTACAAAGGATAAAATTTGAAATTGTACAAAATCTGACATTTACAAATTTAGCCATTTGGAATGTGACAGCGTTTATATTGGTAAACCAAAATGTGATTTAGAAACCAGGATAAATAACATTTTAAAAATATTAAGTATAGACAGACTGATAAATCACTGAGGCGGATCATTTTTGGCCATTTAATCATGAAATAAATCCACATGTTAAATTATTAAAACAATTAAATAGATCGATAGATTTGCATTTCAATCGGTTGTTTTGAAGTGTGCGTATAGTGAAATTGAGCGTCCTCCTCATTTGATTTTAATTTGTACAGTATCCTTTGAGCTGCTAGTTGTAGATAGTGCATAATTCGTATCTTGGGTTAGTTAAGATCATTTTGTTCAAACAAGAGTGCAAAACCTTTATATATATAGACAAATAATACTTCCAAATTCCACCCTTAGGGGTTGGTAAATGTCACACGATGCAGATGTCAGTAAAAAGGAATTAATAAATATGGAAATAAGTGTAATTAAGGACATGAATACAGTAGAAAGAATTATGGAAGAAAAGAATGAGAAAGGAATAATAAGTAATAAAAGCGAGAAAATATTGTATAATTACAGAGATTCGGGTCCATATTTTGTTATTATCAATGGTAACCAAGGAAATGTAAGCAGGATTCATCCTATGAAATATGGTAAAATGATATTTGAAAATGGATTTAAAGCAAAAGAAATCAAACCAATTGGTAGAAATAGAATTGAAGTATACTTCAATCATTTTCAAGAAGCCAATAACTTCTTAAAATCAGATTTCGATAGTAAATATAATGTGAAATCATTCATTCCTTACTACAACTGCATAGTCAAGGGAATTGTAAGAGGAATCGATGTTGAGTTATCTGAATCAGAAATCCTTGAACAAACAACTAATGATAGAAATTGTGAAATTCTTAAGGTGCACAGGTTTATGAAAAAAGTACCTGGAAAGAATCGGGATGATATTCAGCTGCTCCCCACTGAAACAGTCTTATTTACTTTCAGAGCACAAATGCTTCCCAATAGAATATATATTTATGGCATATCATGTCAAGTAAATGAATTTGAAGAGAAACCCTTTCAGTGTAAAAATTGTTTGCTTTTCGGCCATTCATTCAAAACCTGTAAAAAGGAAGTTAGTTGTAACAAATGTAGCTACCAACATGCTGAAAAGGATTGTAAAGCAAAAACAGAAAGATGTATCAATTGTTCCATGAACCATAAAGCAACTTCAAAGGAATGCCCTAAATATTTATTCGAAACTGAAGTTCTAAAAAAAGTGAGAGAAATGAGAGTTTCAAGGTACGATGCTATTAACATGCTGAAAGGTAATACGACCTACGCCGACAAAGTAAGCCAGAAAAGTGCGGTAATAGAAAATCCGAAACTCAATTCGCTATGTGTCATTGCCTCAAAAGAGTTAAACAACTTTCATAAAGAAAATAAAGTTTCTTCCATTAAATCTAAGGAAGTACCTAGTGGGTCTTTTACCAAAAAAGCGGTCAAAAAAAGGAAACCTAGTCCCGTAAACAAAGTAGAAAGTACCAATAAGATCCCAAACCTGAACAACGTGTTGATCAACCCAAATGGCAGAAATCAAGCACAACATTTAATTTCGAACATACCATCTATCCATAAAGAAACTAATTCCGATGAAAAAATGGAGAGCGAATATACAAATCAGGAATCAATCACTCTTGCTTTAGAAAATAACTGTAGTATGGAAGTGAGTGAAGTAATCATTCCCACTCAGGAGAAAATATCTCAGGACATTTCGTTGTTAACTTACTACAACAATGACGCAAAGCTACAAGTTCAGGATAGTGGAAATAAAAAAATGTAAAATTATATCATGGAATGCTAGAAGTTTAAACAGTAAAAAGAATGAACTAAACAATTTTATACATAAAGAAAATATAGACATTTTTATGATTACCGAAACATGGCTTAAACCAGGAAATAAATTTCGAGTCCCTAATTACAAAATTATTAGATCGGACAGAATGAAAACTGGTGGAGGAGTTTTAGTTGGATACAAAGATAATATGATATTATCTAATTTTGAAATTATTGGAAATTTAGATGATACAGTACAAGGAATTATGATTCAGTTTGGTTCAATCAGAATATATAATATTGTAACTTTTGGTTGTGGGTGTGAAGTAAATACGACAGATGTAGTCTAGATAAAGAAACACTTTTATTTCCGTAAACAGTAACTTTGTACACTCGTTGCAACAGCAAGAAAGTCTTTTCCGATTCTCCAACAGCACGACTCCGAATTCGTAACACAAAGAACTAACTCTTCTCCGTCAGCACAACTCTCCACATCGTCTGTCCGTCTCCGTCGGCACGACTACTCAACCTTCACATACGTCTGACTGTTCTCCGTCGGCACTACTCAACGCTTCACGTACGTCTGACTGTTCTCCGTCGGCACTACTCAACGCTTCACGTACGTCTGACTGACTCTTCTCACACTTTACCGCTATTTATATCTCCCAGGCACTATTCTGGAAGCTTCCGGAACGTTCACTTATTTAGCGGTGAAACACAAAGCAGACAGTTCTAGAAGCCTCTATCACTTTCTCTCTTTCGGCAAGCGCCCAACAATGCGGCCATTCTCAGTCTCTTTCCTTCGGCTCCTTTGCGGTAGTGCCGACAATAATGCGATGGGTGACACTGCGGTTGTCGGCAATTAGATACGGCGGGCGCGGTGACACTGCTCCCTCCTCAGAGCTGGTCGTCCCGACCAGCACTATCACTGCGGCATCTCCCTTGCGCCCCGGTGGACTAACCCATCGAACCTCTTCTCCAGGAGGCACGATCCTAGGTATCGCTGTTGGATAGTGTCCCTTGGTCCGGGTAGGACGACGTATGCCATCCTGCTTCGAAATTCTGCAACAGTACCGCCGGTCTTGGCGGGCCCTCGTCCAGTTGCCCTTCTTCCTGGTGTGTTGACGGGCCATCCTGCGCACTTGGAAACGGCTCATTGGGTACCGTGTCCGCCGACCTCTCTGGCGCACCTTCGCAGCCACCTTGCTTCCGATGGGTCCGGCAACAAACCCCACCACATCCGCGCGAGTCGCGTCCACCGCTGCACTCGTGTTCACTCGTGCTCGGCACGGCCTCTCCTGTATCCTGCCGTCCACGATGATGTCCACCCTTCTTCCGTTCACGGCACTATGCGTCAGGTGATTGGATGGCTCCGACGGTCCCCCCATGTCACATGCCAAGTCGGTTCTCGCGTGATGCTCGTTTGCTTGTGCGCTTCCCTGCTGATCGTCCTCCACGTCGTATCCTGGTTGGTTACGTACCCGACACACTCCTCCAGAGGATCCCCGACGACGTCCCTGAACTGCCCCTTTGTCTTCCCCGAGACGTACACTTTCGTTATCTGAAACGGGCGCAACTGTCGCCTCGGCCACTAGGTGGTCCCTCCCCGGGTCTGTGCTATTCCGTCTGCCCCTGGCATCCAGTACTTTGACGTTCTCGTCAACTCTTACTACCAGGGCGCCAAGACGTTCCCCGTCGTCCTCCACGACGTCCACATGCTGGCAGAGGTCTTCCACCTTTTCGCCGAGTTCTTCCACGCCTTCCGTCACGCCAATCAGTTCGCCGAGTTGTTCCACGTCTTCCGTCACGCCAATCAGTTCGCCGAGTTGTTCCACGTCTTCCGTCACGCCAATCAGTTCGCCGAGTTGTTCCACGTCTTCCGTCACGCCAATCAGTTCGCCGAGTTGTTTCACGTCTTCCCTCACATCATCTGGAACGGGCGCAACTGTCGCCTCGGCCATTAGGTGCTCAATCCCCGGCTCCGCGCTATTCCGTCTGCCCCTGGCATCCAGTACTTTGACGTTCTCGTCAACTCTTACTGCCAGGGCGCCAAGACGTTCCCCGTCGTCCTCCACGACGTCCACGTGCTGGCAGAGGTCTACCACCTTTTCGCCGAGTTCTTCCACGTCTTCCGTCACGCCAATCAGTTCGCCGTCAATTTTCGCCGATAGCTCCGTCTTCATCTCTTTCAGCTCGGCAACGAGGTTGTTTCTCGTCTTTATTTCTTCTTTCAGCTCGGCAAAGAAGTTGTTGTTTGACGTTTCCATTTTGGCAGTGAGGTTGTCGTTTGACGTTTCCATTTTGGCAGCGAGGTTGTTGGTTGCCGTCTTCATCTTGGACATTTCTGTCTTCATTTCGGCGAATAATTCTTTCATCATTGCCATCATCCTGGTTTCCGAATCTCCCTCCATCTTGGTTCTAACGTTGCAACTTCTAACGACGATGTAACGAAACTAGAAGCAATTCGACGAATCCCACTCCTGACACCAGTGTAACTTTTGGTTGTGGGTGTGAAGTAAATACGACAGATGTAGTCTAGATAAAGAAACACTTTTATTTCCGTAAACAGTAACTTTGTACACTCGTTGCAACAGCAAGAAAGTCTTTTCCGATTCTCCAACAGCACGACTCCGAATTCGTAACACAAAGAACTAACTCTTCTCCGTCGGCACAACTCTCCACATCGTCTGTCCGTCTCCGTCGGCACGACTACTCAACCTTCACATACGTCTGACTGTTCTCCGTCGGCACTACTCAACGCTTCACGTACGTCTGACTGTTCTCCGTCGGCACTACTCAACGCTTCACGTACGTCTGACTGACTCTTCTCACACTTTACCGCTATTTATATCTCCCAGGCACTATTCTGGAAGCTTCCGGAACGTTCACTTATTTAGCGGTGAAACACAAAGCAGACAGTTCTAGAAGCCTCTATCACTTTCTCTCTTTCGGCAAGCGCCCAACAATGCGGCCATTCTCCGTCTCTTTCCTTCGGCTCCTTTGCGGTAGTGCCGACAATAATGCGATGGGTGACACTGCGGTTGTCGGCAATTAGATACGGCGGGCGCGGTGACAATATATATAAAGTTCCAAATTCTATTATAAGTGATACTTTCTGGAAAAGAATCTTTTACTGCAGTACTCAAGAAAAAATTATTATTAGTGGGGATTTTAACTATACTTGTTCAAGGAAGGAGGGCAATTTTAATTTCATGAATATTCCTTTTTCAAAAAATTGGCAGCAGAAAATTTATTTATCTTAAATGATGGTACTCCCACCAGAATGGGAGCTTATAATCAAGCGGATACGTCTCCGGATTTATCATTTGCATCAAAGAATTTAGTATCCAAAATTTATTGGGAAGTATATAAAGATAACTTAGGAAGTGACCATTTCCCTATAATTATGAATATGGGAGATACTAGATCCATTATAAATATTAGAAATATCAAAACAAGAAATAAAAACATTGACTGGATAAACTTTCGTAAATTCTTTGATTTACCCTTGAGTAGTGATAGTTTGGAGGAAGACAATGTGATTAATATATTTTATACACAATTACAAAATTATTTGAACTGTTTTCATCCAGCCTATTATAAAAGCAAATCTAAGATTTACATAAAACCCATTTGGTGGAACAGTGATTGTCAACTAGCAGTAAAAAGGAGGAAAGATGCCATTAAAAATTTTTGGAAAAATAGGAATCTAGAGAACTATCTAATTATGAAAAAAGAAACCGCAATTACAAAGAAAATATTAAATTCGGCAAAAAGAAATAAATGGAATACATTTTGTAATTCTCTATCTCTACAATCAAAAACATTAATCAAATTTGGAGAGATATTAGATCCTTCTCAAGAAATAATGGATCCAGTTATACTCAAATTGAAGATTATTTTGATTTACAGTATAGTTTCCTAAAAACCAATGCCCCGGACTTTGTATACTCTAATTTTCAACAAGATTTACATGAAATAAAGGAAGATACAACTAGTATTGTGGGAAATGCGGATTTAGTTAAAGAAATCGAACTTAGTGAGATACTACATGTTCTTCTAAGGCATAAGAACAACACTCCGGGTCCAGATGAAGTAAGTTACCAGATGATGCACAATCTATCAGAGAATACTTTAAGAACATTGAGCAGGGGATTCAATTATGTTTTTAACAGTGGTAAAATTCCCGGATACTGGAAACAATTCTATATTGTCCCTATTAAGAAACCATCTAAGGATACAAGTTTACCTAGTAGCTACCGTCCTATAGCACTATCCAGCGTACTAAGGAAGATTTTTGAAAAGATATTGGCTAACAGAATTACTTTTTATTTGGAAAGGTATGGTTTATGGCCTAAGTTTCAGTATGGTTTTAGAAAACACTTTAACACAACAAACAGTTTAGCCATTTTAATTACAGAAATTCACTCAAGCTTCCTGAAGAAAAATTGTGTATTAGCACTCAAACTTGACAATAGCAGAGCCTATGACTCCGTTCAATTAAATTTATTAATGGAAACGTTAAAAGAAATTAAACTTCCTATTAAAATGATAAGATGTATTATAAATTTGATGATTGACAGAGAGATCACACTACATCCTAGATTTCACTGCTCAGAAACAAGAACAACAAGCTTGGGTTTACCCCAAGGATCATCATTGAGTCCTATCTTATATATTTTATACACACTAATGTTAGAAAAATTCTTTAACGCGGAAATACAGGGACTTGCACTTGCAGATGATTTGTTATTATATACTTCTTGTAAGCTAGAAATGATGGACAATACTATCGCGAAGTTTGGTGAGAACATCAACAATATTATCGGAAATTTGGAGAATAAAGAAATTCTCATAAATTCTGAAAAAAGTCAATGGATAATTTTTAGAAAAGGAAGGAAAAAATTCAATAAAACACTTAGAGTGGGTAATCAAGAAATTGCTTCTACCTCCAATATAACGTTTCTGGGAATGGTTTTAGATAATAAATTATGCTGGAATCTTCATATAAATCAGATAGTAAGAAAATTAAACAATATATCCTATATTTTCAAATATATTTCTGGAAAGAAATGGGGAGCTCATCCTTATACCCTACGAATATTATATAACAATTTGATAAATTCTACATTGGAGTATGGAGCTATACTATTCGGCAGAATATCTCGCAAAAGCGAAGATTTTTTGAGTTCATCATTGTATAAAATAATTAAACAATGTCTGGGCATTTCTGGAACACCCTCAAGAACTCTTACATTTAAAGAATTTGGGATCATTCCGTTTAGATTAAAACAATTACATCTAACTTGTAAATTTGTGGTTAAGTTGGGCTACTGCTTGGAAGATAAGCTTGTGGAGTCTCTGGATCAATTGTATGCATTCAATAATAGTAACATTTTAAATTACTTCAAGGAAAATTTCAACGTCATGTACATATGGATTCTATACAGAAACATGGTAAAGAAAAACGGTACTCCTAGACATCCTACATACTGTGTTCACTGGAATATACTTCATTTTCAGTTAGATGTTGATACCAATACTTTCATAAAAAATGTACACAATCCGGTACAATTATACAGAGAATTTACAGATACTTATCCGGTTAACACATGGGAATATTTTTTCACTGATGGATCCAAAAATAGAGAAGGTGATGTTGGTGCAGCAGTTTATTTAAGCAAATCCAAAGACCATATTACAGTTAAAATGAGTGATGAATTTACAATATATTCGGCTGAACTTATTGCTATTAGAACTGCAATAAATTATATCACTACAAATAAGATAAAAATGAGCATAATTTTATCGGACTCCCTAAGTGTTTTGAACAAATTAAAAAAATTTGGACTTGCATGTAATCAGAATTTAATTGAGATGGAAATAAAATTAAAAGTGTATTACGCCTATCAAGAAAATTGTCAAATTAAGTTTGTATGGGTTCCCGGTCACAAAAACATAGAAGGTAATATGAAAGCAGACATATTGGCCAAACAAGCAAGAAAGATAGAAGAAAAAATAAATGTACAATTACCACCTAAAGATATCTTGCATCGTATGAAAAGTAAAACAACTTCACAATGGTTAAAGGAACATCCTGAAGACCATTGGATTAGCAACAAACAATATAATCCTTGGTTCAAAAATATATACTATCCTAGACAAGACTTGTGCAACATAATCAAAATGAGGCTAAATATTGCATTAACACCTGCATTTTTGTTTAAGATGAAGAAGAAAGACTCTCCCTACTGCAGTTGTGGTGAATATGGAAATTTAGAACATATATTATTAGGTTGCAACTTATATAAAAATGAAATTAGTGAGTTTTTGAGTTCTATTTACAATTTGGGCATACTGGGACCTATTAAAATAACAAATTTATTAAATTATAATCTAAAATTAGTATTCCATAAAATTATTAAACATATTAGGAAATGTAAAATTAAACTCTAAAAAGTATAGTACTCCAAAAAGCAGCTCATTTAAAAATATTAAAGGATGCTAAATTGACAAATTAGTCATTTAGTATAAACATTGGAGGAGGACGCTAAATGAATAAGTACTGGTATTCAAGAGCGTCGTAAAATAAAAAGAAGAAGAAAGAAGATCGATAGATTTGATGGTTTGGGAAAATATATTCATTTTGAAGAATAAGGAAGGCAGTGCCGTGGCCAAGCGGTTAGAGCATTCACCTACTACCTAGGCGGCCTGGATTCGATCCCAGGGATCTGCATATGGTATTCATGGTGGACGAAGTGGCGTCAGAGTAGGTTTTTCCAGATTCTCCAGTTTCCCCTGCCACTCATTCCACCAACTGCCCCATTATCACCTTTCCAGTAATCCATTTTGCCTGCATTTCATATCATCCTCTTCCTCACTCTCATACCTGGTGCTTGGCTGACCAACCACTTCCAGGACTTCACTCTATCTGGTCTATAGGTTTTTTGTGCTTCGTGACAGGCATCTGACCCAATGCACTGGCTTGTAAGTGCTAAATAAGGGGAGGGTAAACAGGTAAAGAGGAAAGAACAAGGATACCATTATGAACCTTGGAATATTGCCAACTAATTCTGTTAACAAATGTTTTGCTTTCAGTAGTTGCTGCAATTACCGTTCAAATTGTCTGCTCTTAACTTCCGGTTCTCTACTCTTATAGTGATCATAATCACATTCTGGATTTCCTACACGTTTCTATTAATCTCTTCTTCATCATAACTGCCATAGTAAAAGAAAACTGAAGACGCAATATATGGTATTTTAAAAACTAATTTTCAAAGAATTTATAATTATAAATGAAGTTCTGTTATGAATATTATTTATATTTCAGGTTTTTGTTTTTTAGTCAAGCATCTGTTTGTTTCTATCACTTCAAACTCGTCTATAATTCTATAAAAGTCAGAAATTGCCCATAGACTATTTCAGTGCATCCATTAAGATATCTCCCCGATTTAAAGGACGACATACAGGGCAGCTCAGAATAACACTGAATAATTTTAAGGCATGATTCAGGAGTTATAATGGAGAATATTCTTTATCAGGAATGTATGTCCATAACATCTTGTTATTGAGCTATAGGGCATTAAAATTTTTGAAACACTGTGTTGGGTTAGATGAAATCCTGCCAAGCAGGTCACTGTTTTTTACTACAAGACATTAGGAGAGTTTTCATTTTTTGAGCAATGCACTTGTTTTTGGAAAGCTCCTGTTTCTTGCAATCGATGTATGGCAGTAAAGATGCCATGATGAGGCAAACGTCTTCTTGGGTAAAGCTCAGCATAAAGGTCTCATGGCCCTTTCATATTTTCCCAGGCAGCATCATAAACGTAATGCATCTCTGCTAGTTCTCCTAAGAAAGGTAGAACATTTTTGTGCATTGTAAAGCTGAGAGTCCTTCCAGTAAATGAAGCAGTAGATGCTGATAGAGACTGACAACCAGAACCAAAAGGTCACAAAGCTCTATATAATATGTGATGGAATCCCTCATCGTTTAATGATAATGTAACAATGTTAAAACAGAATACAAGTAATATTCCAAAATGCAAAGAAAACACAATATAAGTGATATTCCAATGCCAAAGCGGGAACCAGGATCTATGTGGCAGAATTTCATCTAACCCGACACAGAGATTGATAACAAGTCATTTCCAGACATACATTCACTATAAGAAAATACTGAAATGGAATCCCTTAATCACAGCTTAAAATTACTCTATTATTCTGATTCATCCTGTATATTGTCACTCCAATAGAAATTATGAAAGTGCACAGTGCTTTCTAATATATCTGGGTCTAAACAATTTTTGTTACATATTAAACAGTTTAATTGAAAATAACACTAGTTGCACATCACAAAATGCCTTAGAATAATAAAATGTAATAATTTCAGTGCTGAAATGCATGCAAGACTACTTTCCCA